>BMAU01019848.1:0-102757 GCA_019973935.1 Trichonephila clavipes
GACTCGTCGGAGAGAAAACATCACACAAAACCACTGTTGTGGTGTCCACAATGCATGCTCTCTACTCCAGGTTAATCGCAGGCGACAGTGAGTTGGGTTAAGTGGAACACAACTGACAGGCCTACGAGCATATAGACCAATGTGCCCTAAGCGTCTGTACACAGTCTGACTTGTGAAATTGTCGTACCGGTAGCTGAAAAGATATGACGAGACAGGTCTGATGCAGAGCTCCATCTGTTTCTTTTGGCAGTAACTGCCAAATATACCAGTCCTCACTCGGCTTTGTAACTCGAGGGCGACCAGTGCTGTAACATCTACTCACATTACCATCATCTTGGAATCGTTGCCGAACTCTGGGCGATTCCAAGTTCCTCGGATACTTCCAGCTGGTCTACATTCCAGTCATCCAATAATTCTACCACTTAAAAAATCTAAATGCTTCCTTTGTGCCATAACTATACAGTTATTATTTAAAAGGCTTTTAAAGCGCTTGTGAACAATTTTACTTCTTTGCCACCATTCCTTATATACCCCTCTCTTACACTCTCGTCATTGTGACGTACTATCTGCGCCATCTGGTGGTTTCCTGTAATTTGCAAATTCTTCTTCAAGATGTGTGTGATAATTATACAGGTGAAATTTTTATTTTACAGTTCAATTTCTGTGTGATTCTGAATTATCTTTAATTTATGGACATGAGTGTATAAAATCTGATCTGGAAAGATGTATATCACCACAAATAACCAATGAAATAATAATCTGTACTGTAAAAGGACAATTATATTTACGCTGGATCATCAAAAATCGGTTAAAAAGGAATCTTACATTTTGCTCTAAAAAACAAGGATAATAAGAGTTGTGAAGGTCTCCTAGGACCTCACTTTGAGAACGAGAATAAATAGGAGTCATGTAAGAACCAGTAGCCATTTTTATAAACAACTTTCTTTATTTGGTTATCTTATCCAAATAGAATCAAAGATTTATTAACAAATTTATTTAAATAGTATTATGAGGTTTTAAAGATAATATCCTTTAAATTAACTTAATTAATGATCTCATTAATTAAACATTAAATAACGATCACACAGAGATTACCACGATAAGAGATCCCAGAATTATATTTAATAATGTTCTTATTGAACATTTAACTTTAATCTCACTCCTAAAACTTTAATGAGACTTTAAATACAAATCAATAGTTACCACTCGGAATCTCAATTCTTGAGATTAAATATCTCTAACAAGAAATCTTCAATTTAAATCCCCGATAACTTTCTGCTTCAATCTCTATCTCCTACTGCTCTAACTTTACTATTTCGTTTGACTTAAATACTTAATCTAATCTGCATAACAAGGAATCCTGTCCGCTTTTTGGAGTTGATTGGAAATAGGTAGGGAATTAAATTTCCCTAAAAAGGTCGACTCAGAAGGTTAGTGATAAAGTTCCATATAGATTCGTCACAGAGTATACATAACATCTATAATAGGAGTAAAATTCAATATATTTACAAAATACCTGAATAATATTTTGATTCTATTATTATGCAAAGTATTTATTCAAATTATTGGACATCTTAATTTGAAAATTATTTGACCTCTAAAATATAAGAATACTGCATGTAATGTCATTGTTTTGATGCTATTTGAGATGGTGTTTACAATGTCTAACTTTATCACTATGGATCTTTTGAAAATGTTCAATAGTGTATATGCTTTCTTATTTTGACAATAATATAATCAGATATAGTCATATTGTTCAATTTATTATCACACTCTGATTAATGGTACAGTAAGAAAAATTCTGCCCTAATTAACAGTTTGAGAGCTGAATTTTTTTATATATATGCTAAAAGTGCGGAAGGAAATGCGTAGTAATTCTGTTATAAAACAAGAGAAGCGCGATATCACTTCTCCACATTTTTGGCACATAACAATGAAAACTCCTAGTAATAATAAGTGTCCCAATTGAAAGCAAATACATTTCAAAATAATTAATTCTTTGATTCATTTCTGCAGCATAATACTTAATCTTAAGTAATTTACATTATAAAAACAAAGATATAGAATAGAAGATATGTCTTAAGTTTGAAAAACTTAGGTATATAAAAAGAACAGTTATGTTTCAAAAAAATTTTTAAACTAAATATCACAGTATAATATTTATAGAAACATTTTTCCCAATAAACAATTATAATGTTTATTCATTTGGTACCTTATTCTGGTAGATTATAAAGAAAAGTTAAAGTAAATAATAAAGACTAAGATAAATTATAAAGACTGTATTCTTAATAGAAACAAACAAAAAAATGTAATAAAAGAATCTGTTGCATTAAAAAGAGGGAGAGATTTAATACATTTTGCAATTATTTACCCGATTTTCTCTTAAAGCATAAGAATGAACCACTACAGCATTACATAAATTTAAAAATTCCTCACAATTCAAATATATGCTCACCTTATGCATTGGTACATTATATACTGAAAAAAAATTCATACCATTCAAATTTATTATAATAAATTCATGGTTAAATTTACTTGAACATTATTCGTCAGCATTCCAATCAATTAAAACCACTGGCTCCATTCAATTTTCAAAGAGTTTTGACTTTGTTCACTTGAAAATATAATTTTTATTTGCTTGCATCCCTTGAAATACAGATATTTAGATTAATGTCTCAGTAAAAAAGTCACATGTTTTAAGGATCGTATATAATCTGATTCTTTCTGAAAGTCACTTTTTAATCTGAATAAGGACAATTTTTCAAGTTTTCTCACCTGCCGATGGATGAAAACTATTTGATTTACTCAGAATTAAAGTGCACTAATCCACATTCAATATTTTTCTTTGAGAATTATACATTTTTTCAAAAACATAATTTAATGATGTCAGAACACAGGATTTGTAAAACTTTGATGAAACATATAAATGGTATTTCAATAGAATCCATTAAAGCTGAAGTCAATTGAGAAAATAAGTGCAGTACATTTCAATTTAATGACAGTAAAATTCATCTAATCACTTTTCTCTTGACTTTAAATAAAAAAAATTATATATACTGACACTTATATATATGATTAACTTAAAATGGAAATAAATGAAAAAAATTAATATGTATCTCTGCTTACACCTGCTTTTATCATTAATGAACTCATTTAAAAAAAATTGTTCATGCAAACAGTTAAAGCCACCAAAGAAATACATTAGTTATTTTTTAGACTTTGACTGGTGATAAAATTTGGAAAAGTAGTCAGATGATATAGTGACTAAATAGTTTCAATATGTTGACTAAAACAATATGGTTAGTAATTTAATAAATCCAAATTAAATTCTTTAACCTACAATACTTCATTGTGGAAATCGGCCCGTACCTAAGGCCACTCCATTTTATTCGAATAATATTTAGTTCTAAGTTTTATAACTCAGTTGGGTGAGTTACAACACTAATTCCTGCTTTGGCATTCATTTTGAAATTTTACAAAAGAAAGTTGTGGCAAGTTATAAATGAAAAACAGTTTTACATGGTCTGAAGGAAAATGTTGCAGTTCATCTCTTTTTATTATTGCACAAAGATAGTACAGATACATTTTAATGCACTCAATTAAGCTGAAATGTAATGTACATGATTATTTTGGATGGCAATGCAATAATTTAATTATAATTAATAAAAATTAATTTTTTTTTGATTACAACTAATTATTTAAAAAATTACAAATACAGCCATGTTAGCAACTTATGTCAAAATTTGAAAAGGTTTTTTTCTCGCGTGTTAAAGCATTCAGTTGAAAGGAAATTTTATATACACGATTGTTTTGGATGACAATACGATACTTTAATGATAATTAATAAAAAATAATTATCACTTAATGTTGTGATTCTGTCATATGTATATAAATATTTATATTAATTGCAACTATTTAATAAAAAGTAGCTAAAATACATTTTTCCTTGGTTGATCTAAGTAGGAATTGATCTAAAAATTTTTTTCTTATATTACTTGTTTATAACAATAGCGTTGTTACAACAATGCAGGTGAATGTTGAGTTGTATTTTTTGAATGTTTTTAATTAATATATCTTTTTAACTAATTGTGATATCGCACCAAATTGTGAATCTAAACTATTTTCGAATTTACTTGAACCTACACAAAAAATTTCATCGAAATCGGTCCAGCCGTTTAGGAGGAGTTTAGTGACAAACACACACACAGAAGATTTTTATATATAAAGATATTTGTTGAAAGCATTTCAATGTAAGGCATTAGACAGTTGAAAATATATGCATTGTAATATTATATGTAATAGTTTTCCCTTCACAACCTGTTTTTTTAGATGTGATACATTCTAAGAAAAGTTGATGAGATGAATTCGTGACCATATGGCCACTGTAACCACCTTCTTTAACAGAATTTGTTTGTTTTTTGTTGTGTATTTTCTGAATTACTGAATAGAATTAAAGTATTATTTTGTTACCAAATTGGCATAAAATTCAAACAATAATGTAATTTTCTATAATCATTTTAACTTCTAAATTTCCTATGTGCCATGTCTATTATTACATAACACTTTCATCGCATTCAGAATTTATACTCAGAAATGAGGAAATAAACAATTTTGTCATATTTATTCTTTTGTTTCATTTCAAATATGTCTGTGAATGTTTAATGTAGGGAAGACCTGTGTACCTAGGGCCACCCCATTTTATTTGAATAATATTTAGTTCTAAGTTTTATAACTCAGTTGGGTGAGTGACAACAGCAATTCCTACTTTGGCATTCATTTTGAAATTCTGCAAAAGAAAGCTGTGGCAAATTATAGATGAAAAACAGTTTCACATGGTCTGAAGTAAAATTTTGCAGCTCATTTCTTTTTATTGTTGTACAAAGATAAGTTAAATATTTTTCTTTGAATTCTAGTACATAATTTTGTTTGTTACATTAAGTACTAAATTAGATTTTAAACAAATCCCCTCTCTAAGTGGGTTTTCTGCAAAAGACATTTTGTATGAATTTACCTAGTCTTGTACCTAGGCCACATAGCTGCCTTGTACTAGGGCCATGACCCTAGGTACACAACTGCAATTAATATACTTTATTTTTTTTAAAGTTTTAATAATAAAAAGAGGAAAATTGCCTTAATTATCTGAACCATTTTGATTTAGTCAGGTTTTTTAAAATTATAATTGGATGTTGTTTAAATGAGAGAAGTATACATTTTATTTCGAAACTTTTAATATGCTTGATTTATAAAAAATATGTTTGCTACCATTATTGCTATTATTCAGGATTATTATTTTGTTTACACAAACATAAGAATTCATTTAATAAAAAAATTATTATTTATAATTATAAAAACAAGCATACTTCTAAATAATTTCTAATAAGCAAAATTCTTGAAGTAAATCCAGCAGAGGTACCCGAAATCCAGGGATATGTAGAATCTTGACTGACACTCCAGAAAAGAAAGAAGTAAAGGAAAAACATCACACTATTAAAATATTTAAAAAGGAAAAAAAAAGATAAAGAAAACTTGTTAAAAAACCACAGTTTTAAACTAAGGCAACTTCATCCGAAGAATAATCAGATATTGAAGATTCTCATGCCACTGATGATGCAAATTCTACAGTAGATGATGTAAGGGATACTATTGAAAAGGGGGATTTTTGTTTATTAAGAATACAAAAAAACTTATCATTTTTAAGTGGCAGAAATAATAGATGTTAAAGAACACTATAGTGTTAAATTTCTGAAGAATATTGCACGTTCAAATAAGTTTCTTTTTGATAAAGAAGAAACTTATGAAATTGACAGAAATATTGCGTTTAAATTGCCCGAACCAAAATTTGTTGGTGCTTCAGAGCGACAATGTATGCAATTCACTTTTGGAACCAGTTTTTTAAATTATAATGTTCAATGAAAATACGTGTAATTCATTAATAATTTGGCCCATTGCAAATTAAATAGTTACATGATAAATCAATATATTAGCTGATATTGATTCTTTTATTAAATTCATGTGTGTATGTTTGTTCTCTATTAATTACAGAGCGAAACCTAAGCTACAGGGAAAGGCCATAGGTACAATGACATTATTGTAACTAGGGCCATTTGTGAATTTTTTTTTAGAACCTTTTATTTCACAGAATTTATATTAACTGCTTTAAGATGGTAGTTATAATGATGAATGCATATCAGTTGCACATTTTTAAAGAGGCCAGTGGCTCTGTTTTTGTGCATTGAAAAAAAGTGGCCCTAGGTACACAGGTCACCCCTACACAACATTTTTTACAGGTATCCCCCCAAATACAATGATTCTCTGAAAAGAAATTTCAGGACTTAATTATTATACTTTATAAAGGGTCTCATAAAATGAAAAACACGTTGAAAAAGTGTATAGTAGACAGAGTTTGTAGAAAATGTAGACATAGTGAAAGCCGTTCCCACACACATTAAAACATGGGAATATGAACAATGTGATCATTTGGTGATACATTTTGCAATGGAAATTTCTTTTCATTTAGCAAAATAAGTAATTCAAATCATTGGTTGACAGTATAATATACCAGTAATGAAATCTTTTTTCATGAAAAGAACCCCAACAGATATAAAAAAAAAGCCAATTTGCTTTGAAACAAATTTTTCATGTCATGAATATTAAAAGCAATAATGAGAAAAAGGTACAGCTTTCCTTACAATCTCTGACATGCTGGTATATATATTTACAAGTTTCCTTCAGGATGTATTTTTTTTTTTTTTTTTTACATTTCTAAGGATGGGATATAATTGAGGCATTTTAGGAGGCTTTATTGTTTTATTTTCTCCATCTATGACAAGGAACATTTTTTGTTTCTTAGGTTCCCCAGGTTAAATATTTATTCACATATAAAAAATAATTAGTATTCTGTCTAAGGAAAAGTAAAAATTATGTATTGGATAATCGATCAAAGTTGTGATGCATAATATTCTTGTGGTTTCTTTAACATCAAATTATTACAAAAAAAAAAACCAAATAAATAAATTATATAATATTAAATACAAGTTAAAAAATATATTTTTCTGAAAAATAAAAGCATAAAAATTAAGATTAAATTATGCGTGTGCGAGATCGATAATTAAACTGACAAACTGAAAATCTGATCTGTTAGATCTTAAAACTGAATCATAATGTATTAAGTAAAATACTAGAACAGTTCCCTAATATATTACATTCATTCATACTCTAAACAATTTTTTTTCTTGCCTTTTTTACTCAAAAATAAAAAGAGAAATCCACTTGCCATGCTTCTAAGAAAAACGTGGTTTCAAAAATGCCTTCTTGAAGAAACAGAAAAAAAACATTGCATCTAAAATACATGCTTCAGATTGATTGAGGTAATCTCCCTTTCTCTCCAAGAAACATAGCTTTCCACACTTATTCTACTTCAAGAAACTATTTTGGAAACCAGCATGACAATTGGATTCTTCTTTTTTTTTTTTAAAAAAAAAAGAAAAAGGTAAAAAAGAAATTATTGATTAGCGTATGAATGAATGAATGAAATAGACCAGGGGACTGTTTTAGAATTTTACCAAAGGTTCAATGAAAAATTTTGGGAAAAAAACAATTTTAACCATCTTGTTCAAAACAAACACTAAAAATTCAATGGAATAAAACATTAAAAAAACTTTTTTTCACTGTTAGGATACACTTTTAAGATGCTTTTCATTTAATTAAGCGAACACTTTTGAGAATGATACTGAATACATGCATTAATTAAAGGTACTTACTGTTAATATTCCAACAAATTTTTTCCTTTATTCATTTACTCACAGGTTTGGGGGTTATGCAGCAACAAAGGGGAAGTCGTTAAATAAAGAGCACTTTTTTAGAAGAGAAGAGGGGAAGGAAACAGTGGGATGACAGTCTGCAGGGTTACAGAGCTTTGCAAATTTCTCGCCAATATCGGCGCTTGCTTTGAATACGATGCCAATCATTCATTTTCGCATTAGACGTGGACTGTTCACATGGTGAAAGCTGTATTCTTATCGAAAGCATGAAAAAAATATGCAACCACCTTTCGAAATAGCAAGTTTAAATACATGGAACAAATTTATTTTAAATGAAATTATATAATTTATTTCTTCATTATTTCTTGAATAAAAAGTTTAATTATGTAATTGCGGTGGTAAGTAATACGAGCAGAAATCGCTTACATTATTGTTTGATTGTTTTTTGAAGCTCCGGGTTTTTAACAAAACGATACTGGATTAATTTAGATAATACGATTACTCATGGCACGGAAATTCAAAAAAGAAGCAGCTCCTCTGTTGTACATTTTGTAGATGTTACGAATAAGTATTTAAAATATAACCAATAAGTGATTTAGTCGGATCTTTTACAAATGATATTACTATAAATCGAAAGGGTAATTTTTTTGATACAGAATAAATTAATATTTTAAAAAATTAGCTTATTTTTATATACATAAGGAACTGAGGAAAAATATTTGAAATTATAGTATGATCATGGAATGTACATTAAGTTTTCAATAAACAGGTTTTATTATTAACTGTAGTAATAATTTTTTTTTGGAGGGGCGGGTGAGTTTGTACGGAATTAATGATTTCTAATATGCAATAACGCATGCTTTTTTGCTTGGATTATTTCAAATGCGAAAGTTATTTCTTGGCATTAAGTCATCTTAATACAACCTAATTGGAAAACAAAAGAGATGCTGACATTAAGTTTCAGCCTTTTAAAAATTAAAATTTGTTTAAAGATGCGAAAATTTCTTTATATGACAAAAAAAAAGAAATTATAACTGATAATAAACACTTTACTTATCCTTAAGATTTAAAGACTGTAAACATTTACCACTTTCTGATAGAAAAAGGTAATATTAAGAGAAATTTTTTATATAAGTATTAACATTGATTTTGATGCTATAAAATGTAGTCAAAACATTATAAATTTTATAGATGACATACAGATTTTGAACAAAATGTTAGTTTTCAAACTCGTTGAATCTCACTCAAAGTAAAACATTTTAAAGATGTTAAATGTTGATAAAAAGTATAAGCTGATCACACAGAAAATATATTATTTTAGGAACAATATTGAAGCTGAGTAGTAGCATCACGCTTCCACACCACAGGTGCGAGTTTCAAACCCAGGCTGGGCATGGTTGACTCAGCCCTTCATATTTTCTGTGGGTCTATAAATAAGTGCCATGGTTGCTTGAGAACTAAACACTGGGAGTTTCACGTCATATTGACCACATGACCGAAGCATCTCCTCACGCAACTCAGCGCCCAAGGTCACGTATACTGAGATGGGCAGAGCAGGTCTTGGCTCTCATGGGCTGTTGCGCTACTGAGTTAAGGAATAATATTTGATTACAAAATATAAATGATCAAATTAGAAAAAGCAGTTGAAAGTACAGAATTTAATGTACAAAGAACACATATTAAGGAATAAACATTTTTTCCCCTTTAATATGAGCAAATGATTATAATGCAAACAGATACCATTATTATATAATAAATTATTAGTTTTACATAGATATATTCTAAAATCGTTTATAGAATTGCAAATCGATGAAAATCTCAATAACCGGAGAGAGAGAGTGACAAGTAATGTCGCTCTGTTCAGCTACACGAGGACTTTTGGCGACGGATCTCGTACTTTTGAACCATGACCAAGTGACGAGGACGACACATGAGCTGGCACGTCTGTCTTAACTTCCACACCACACAAATGAGAAGACGTTTGAGCCTCAATAGGTGTAACGTGTATCAATACTTCTGCATGACGGCTAATAACTAGATGATAAATATCGAATATTCTTTTACTTTTGGAATCTATTTCCAACTATAATCACATTTAGTTTCTATACCGAATTTTTAATAAATATAGTTCCATCTTTACAATTAGATTCAGTAATTAATTTTTAAATTTTTTCATAATTACACGATAAATCTTTTTCTTAAATATTTTCTGACACAAATACAAAATTATTCATTATTTAAGAAAAAAAGTTTTTCAAAAATGTAATAGTCTTTGAGTATTTTGTTCTAAAAATTTCTTTAACCAGCCTATCCATTTAAATTCTAAAAAAATTGGTGTAATTGGGTAAAAAAAAAGAAGCACTTATTTCATTTTAATTAAAGGTACAATAAACTTAAATTAAATTTTGTTAAGTAAAACTTATTTATATTTTGATTTCCATTAAATGCATTAAAATATATAAATTATTATAAATTCATTTTTCATTCTATTAAATGCAGGAATTTGTGTGTTACACAAACTTGATTTACGTAGGTGTCAAAAATAATGTAATTTTTAATTAATTATAATAATGTATAATCAATAATACAAAATAAAAGAAAATAGAGAATGTGTGCTTGCTTTACGTCATAATGTAAAATTTAGATTTTCTTAGATCGTTAAAGAATTATTCTAAAATAGTTTAAAGCTTTGATGCTCTATCTTTTTTTAAATGAAAATATCTACTTTGAGACACTTGCATACGGCTTTTCAATCAAGAAGAAAATTACGTGAAATACGTGTTTTGTTTAAGAGTTGTTGTACGTATTTGCAACATATGTATTCCAATCGACATCGTCAAAAATCAACTATGATTCTTAGGAGACTGCACTGTTAATGATTTTATAATTGTGTTTTTCTTTTAGAATATATTTGCAGAGAGAGAATACATGGTACTCTTAATCCATTCTGTTTTGATATATTAGAATTCATATTACTTAACGAATCCTTAGAATAAGTCTAAATTTTATTTACAAGTATTTTTCAAAAATTAAAATTATATTTTCCTTTGCCCTAATTCTTCCTATATATATTGAAAATTCTGATAAAACATTTACTGTGACAAATAAATGAGATGAACAGTAGGTAGGTGTTTCGCATTATGCTATAAAATGTGAATATTCTAAGGCTATAAATGTTGGCACATGTTAAATTGTGCCACATTGTAGTTAGTCCATGTTTTTTTATTGAAAAATAATCACGATTAGAGGCTCTATCATGTAACAGGGCTGATACGCATTAAGTCAAAATCCTTACGTTGGCATGGTGTGGAAGTTAGAAGTGGGGGCTCTAGCTCGGCTATCGTTCTCGTTACTTGATCGTCATTTAAATTACGAGGTCCGTCTTATTACGTTGTTCCTAATGGAACTCGTAAATGAAATATTAATAATTATCTGGTATACCCGTTTTTTTTTCGCACGGGTGAACTGAAAATTTAAACAACACAGAGATCGAAGGAAAAAGAAGTTTTTAATGAGTTAATTTTATGTGAATTGCAAATTAAACAAAAAAAAAAGCTTTTGCATATCTCAGCAAAACAAAAAAAAAAAACGAAAGAAAAAAAAAACACCTTTGTTAAATTGTAAGTATGTAGATCTAATAGCTGATAAAAAGGATTTTTTTTATTTATAATTCCTCGTAATATTCTTGAGGGTCGATTTTTCAAAATACCTCTCTAAGTTGACCTCTGTTCAGCAAAAGTAACACATTTTTAAAAGTTTTGCGCAATGAACGCTTAAAGTAGTGTAAATAATTTATATTTGAAAGTGTAATACATTAATATTACTTTCTGTTGTATTTATTTTATTTTAAAATTGTAATATTCGCAAGCAACGCCGTTCCTTAAATTATAATGGCGATTCAATGAAAAACAGCGAAATGTTAACGATAGAGTCAAGTTGGCAAATGCCTAGCTACTTTCGTAGCTCGAGCTTTATTAGAGCTTTGCAAGACCCGTCGTGTAGGGGCGTGATGCACGTTAATACTTTATCCAACCGCATTGATTTACTGCAGTTTTTTCTTGCAATTTGTTTTTGGATTACTACATTTAGAATTAAGGGATATTGTGACATCGTCGATTGTTGTGAACTCGCACCCATCGATTGTCCCTGAATTTTTGCGATCCACCGGCTGTGGAATGACCAGTGCACGTGGCTAAGGGTCATTGTTTATTGTTTTTCCTCGGATCCATGACGACACTCTGACTGAAAATCATAATGGACGTAAGATTTCTGCTCCCCATTGACAATAGGCGAAGCCTATCTTAAAATAATCATGTCGTCTTTTCTCGTGTTGAGTGAAGGGGATACTAGGAAAAGGTGGCGTGATGGACAAGTGTGTCCAGATGTTGGACAAGGAACTATGGCGCCTTGGGCTAGTCGGCTCGGGTGTGTGTTTTGCGTGTTACGCGCAAATAGGACGAGGGAGGTCAAGAGAGACTTCTGTGACCTGCCAATAAGAAGGAACGAGGGGCGTGTTGTGAACACACCCCTGGTGTTTAAAAGGGTTCTTTTTCAGGAGGAGCGGGGAAAGACGGGAGAGAGAGAGGAGAGGGAGAAGAAGAAAGAGAGTCAGAAGGAGGAGACGGAAAAAGAAAGGGAAGGAGACGGCAAAAGAGAAGAAGAGGAGTCGGGCAGACAGAGAGAGGAGCCCGCCTTGTATGGAGAAAAGGGCTGAGTCCGAGATTGGAGTGGAAAGACGATGAACGCCGGTGGCTTTGAGAATGGAATATGGACTGACTGCACCGGCTGGGCATATAATCTGAATTCTATTACTTCATTAACAAAATTGTTTAGCAAATAAACAATACTTTTATTTCTATATTAGGCTGTAAAAAATTATTTACTGATGGTTAGCTATACACGACGTTACAATATACATAAACAAAATACTCCACTTTGGAAAATTTAATCCGTTAGAGCTAATAAATTAATTAAAGATATTCCACTGTAAAATTAATTATATACACCGTTCACTTAAAAATAAGTAGTGAAATCATTTCCAAGGTCTTCACTAACATTCAAAAACATAAGACACTTAAATTTTGACATTAACTATTTTTTCGGGACAAAAATAATAATCTTTGCAATCCGCTGAAAACGTAATATCTGCTACAAAACTATTCGGCTTCCCCGCTAAAATACTCATCATAGAACCCGTGCTGCCATATATCTTGGAAGAGGGGATTTCAAAGAATATTCCTGCTAAGTATTGGTAGAATATTTCTTCTAAGTTGGTGTGGGGTGGTAATTAGGAGAAGGGGGTGCCAGATCAGGTGTCGTCCACGTCACTTGAATATGATTCAAAATTACGTGATACGTTGCCAAAAGCCCTTGTGTAGCTGAACAGTGCGATGTTAATATTCACTCACTCACACACTCCAAAAAATACAGTACAGTAGTTATAATTATTTTTATACTTAAAAACGCAATATCTGCCTATTCAACTAAAATTATAGCGTTATAATTAACTACTAACCACAAACAAATTTTGAAAATTTGTCCAAATGATGCAGTGTGAAAGAGAAAAAGTTTATTTACTTTAAGTACCAGAACAGATAAAAGCATTTATTTTGAAAAAAGATCAATTTCTTACTACTAAATTTGCATAATAAAATCATTAAAAAAACATTAAAATAAAGAGAGATTTATATAACAACCTCTCCCTTCAAAACTTATTTTTATTCTGAAATAAAAAAATAGGCATTATTCTGATCACAGGAATTAATTAGAAGCTAGCCCTTGCGTAGCCAAAACAAAAAGAGTTTTTCACAAACAAAAGATAGATATATGCTGTGGTGGGCTTTTTCGCAGCGCAAGCCAGATTTGCTTGCAGATGCCAGAATTTTTTCCTACTTACTTGACAAATATCGTTATTTTGAACATTTTTTTCTAAATTATAGCCTATGTGTTATTCTGATGTATAAGCTATATTACTGTAACGTTTCATTAAAATCCATTCAGTTGTTTTTGCGTGAAAGACCCACAAACATCTTCACAAACTTTCACATTTATAATATATATTAGATATCAGATTTATCAATTTATACCCACGTGTTCCTAAAAATAAATTCTTTAAATACACATAATAAATTTAAGATTATATTTTTTTTAACAGTAATAAATTGTTTTCATTTGTAAAAAAGAGGAAATGCTTTTGAATTTTAGAATACTTGATAGTAAAGTACAAACAATAAGCTGGTATCAAAGACTAAATGTTATGAATACAAACATTTTTAATTTGCCGAGGAACTTCATGTATTTCGGTAAACTTGTATATATAAAAGGATTATATTCTTCTTCTTTGTACTGAATTGATTCTTTTGCGAGTAATGACAACAAACTGGGCTTCTTAAATTTTTTCAACTTTTGTACAAAAAGAGTTATATTCTTAGCCTTCGGATAATCCTTACTTTTTATTTAAAATTTCAAAAGAATTGCATAATGCCTGAATTCTAAGATTATTGCTCTGATTTTTGTGCAATGATTAACTGATTTTGTGCGTAAGGTAGAGCCAAAACATTCCTACGATCAGCATTCAAAACAATTACAAAAACATTTCCTTCTCAACGCACTGATACCTCAATTGAGTTGCAGATAACTGTGACTGTGATAACTGTTTCTTTACTTTTTTCAAAACGAAGAAAGACTTAAGCTTCAAATATCACCCCCCCTCCTTTTCGTTTGCACAGGTCCCTAAAGTGACCGGGTAAGTAGAAGAGGGCCTTTTTGGAGGGCTTTGTCGGCATAGTTTCTATTTATCCTATGTCCGACAATTTAACAGAAAAGGAAATGCCCTTTCCAAAGATTTATTACGGCAATAAGGGGAAGAATAGTTTTCGGGCTATTTGAAAGTAACCTTAGAAGATTTACAAGAAAGCAAATGTGCATTTCTAGGTTTTCTTACACAAAATAGGCATATGATAATTAACTATGGCCAAAAACTGAAGAATCAAAGGGGAGAAGCATTTTTTGTTGATATGAAAGATTTTACGACTTGCTTTCCATATTCATTTACAAGAACCATCTTATTCTGTATTCAGAGTTTCAAACGTTCAATAGCCTTAGAGCGCCCCCGAACACTTCTTTCTTTATACCATTGTACATAAAATGCGTGACTCACGAATAAATAGGCGAAAAAAAAAAGAGAATGAACATATTATTTTAATTTAGATGTAACTATCTGTTAGACTATATATGTTCTGATTATATTTATTTTTTCAGATATTTTGGATTGGATAATTTTTTTTATAAAAAAATTATCCAATACTTTAGAACTTTCTAAGTTTAAAAGTCCCCATTTTCCCTTTCTTAGAGAAACTTGTGTTTCGAAATTGCGTGTGATAATTATTACTCATTTCAGTTCAAAAAATTTCTTTTTCTTTTAAAGGAGACATTTCTTTCGCAATTTGTCGCAAGCTTGTCGTAGTACTGAGATTTTTCTCCTTGAGAACTTCGCTCTGAGGAACCGATTGCGTCATTCGCTCAAAAGCTGTTTGACTACCTTACGCTGTAGCCTGCCTGAGACCACCCGCGGATTTTCTCCCAGTGGTTCTTCACTGCTGCCGCATCCTGCTCTAGCGTTGGGATGATTGTTGGAGCACTTAGTCCTTCCGGACTCTAATCTCCTATCATGAAATGTAGATGACTGAGCAATTTTACTATGCCCTTTTTAAAAAGATAATAAAATAAAATAAATCAGTACTAAAAGAGAAACATTGAAATGCAAAGGATTTTACAGAAAGTAAAAATAATTAAGAAAAAGACAGTCTGAAAAATAAACGACGCCCAAAGTGGGCGGAGTATCATTAGCCAATGGGGAGAGACTGCAGTTCAATGAAGTTGAAATGCAGTGAGAGAGAAAAATTTAAGAAAAGAAGAGAAACTTTAGGATTTACTGGAAGGGGTTCATCCCCCCACATCATGACCTCCGATATGGACACCTCTGTGGATTCCAAATCCAGCTCCCGTTGCGGATCTCCCGCCCCCCTCCACCCAGACTCGAAGACATTCGCAAGAACTTCCTAAAAGCTCACACCACGGATGAGTGTATGCAATTCTGCGTAAACATCGATAACGTGATTGACAGCATTGATACCTATGATTTCCAAACAGAAACGGGTAAAAATCAGTACTCGTTCCATGCGTATCAACTCCAAGAAGAAACTCGAACCCGATACATCTCCCTGAAAGAGGAGGAAAGAAAAACCGATGAAAAAAAAGAGTGCCATGACCATCTCTTGAAACAGTGGGGCAGACCCTCAGAAAAAGAGCTCGCCGAATTCGTCCCTGTGCCGAGCAAGAAACAGAAGAACAAATTACACTCGCCGACGAAAGACGACTCATCGGCCAAGAAGCCCCGAACAAGTGTTGAGAACAAATATGAAGCACTCACGTTGGAGGAACCGCCAACTGCTCAGAACGACAATGAAATGGAGGAAGAAATAATCCCCGCAAGTAGGACCTCAACTCCTATTCCAAAGGTGCGTCCACCCCCACCAATCACGATCGACGGAATAGCTCAACCAGCACAGTTCCTTAAAAAAATCCAGGACCTTACTCACCAAAAACTAGTTGGCCGCATGAAGGGAAGAAGCATGCGCGTCTATCCTGAAACCCCAGCGGCATATCACCAAATCCGGAAACTCATTGACGATGAAAAGTTCGAGTCCTTTACGCATCAATTCCCCGAGGAAAAGATCTACAAAGTTGTGATCCGAGGCCTGCCAACCGACATGCCAGTGGAGGATATAGTTGAAGAACTACAAGGTTTGGGAATTCATCCCAAAGAATGTAAAATCCTTATCAGCAGGAAAACTGGACTTCCAATGCCTCTCTTTTCGGTTTTCTTGGAAAAAACCCCAGACAACAAATGCATCTACAATCTGAAGGAGCTGTGCTCCATGAAGATCGAAGTGGATACGATGCGTCGAAAATTCGGACCTGCGCAGTGTTATCGCTGCCAGGGTTTCTTCCACAGCTCACGATTATGTACTAGGAACCCGAAATGCGTGAAGTGCGGGAACCCCACCTCACAAAAGACTGTACCAAAACCAGAGAAGAGGAGCCAACATGCTACCACTGCCAGGGCAATCACCCGGCAAATTACACCGGCTGCCCTAGGAACCTTCTCAACAAGCCTCCTCCCCCTCCTTAAGTTAACTTTTGGGAGGAACGGGCTCGGAAAAAAAAGGAAATGGCAGATGCTGCAAAAGCGGAAAAAAACCCACCAGACCAGCCTAAACGCCCACCACCTGCTCATACTGAGGAGACGTCCTCGTCACTTCAGCAAAAAGACCAGCCCTCACCACAGAATGCCTCACTCCAAACTCAAGAGCCATCCTTGTCCACCCGGGAGACGTCCTCGTCACTTCCCAAAGATTCAAGGGCACAAGCCACTCCCCAAGACCCTCCCACGCTAATGGATACTATCTCGCAAATCAACGACCCAGAAGTGCAAGAAATGATAGACGTCGTACAAAAATTTGTACAAATCTCAAAACAAAACAAACCCAGAGGTCAACGCGCATTGGAACTCCTTACTCTTCTCCGAATTAGATTTTAACTTTCACGCCCCCAACTTGCAATAGATCCATCAAGATCGTCACCTGGAATGCTGACGGAATTCGCACAAAAATACCCGAGTTCGAAGAATACATCCAAAGATATGACCCAGATATCATAGCTCTCCAAGAGACTTTCCTCCAACCCTGCCATAGCTTCAATATCCCCAACTATACCATCTACAGGAACGACAGATTAACGCACAGAGGAGGAGGCACAGCGATTCTCATTAAAAACTCAATGGCCCACCACAGCATACATATCCACACCCACGCTCTTGAAAACACCACTATAGTATTTGAAGGCACCAACAAGATCACCATCAGTTGCATCTACAGACCACCCAACTCACCCCACCAAACGCTCATTCCTGATCTTCTAAAGATACTCAGAAACAGAACTCACTGCTTCATCGCGGGAGACTTCAACGCAAAACATCACTCGTGGAGCCCACACAGCAGAAACAACGCCTGTGGAAGCACATTATTCAAATTCATAAGGAATTGCGGTTTCCTCCTCTCCTCCTCTTCAGAACCAACCACTGTCCCAAATCGGGCAAACGCCAGACCAGCCACCATCGACCTTGGCATCTCCTGCGGCTTAGATGACGTCCTCGTCGAAACCCAAGTCGAACTATCCAGCAATCATAACCCAGTACAATTCATTTTACCGACTAACAGTAACAAACCTCATGCCCAGAACTGCACAACATTTACTAACTGGAACCTCTTCCAAGACCTCTTAACCACCTCCATCCCTGGAAATCCCACGATCAATAGTACCGAGGAAATCGATGAAAGAATCTCCCAATTTACCAATAATATTCACCTAGCCATCAACCAAAGTAGCAAGTACAAGGTAATCACTCACAACATCACCTTCATCCCCCTTCACGTAAGAGAAAAAATTAAGGAAAAGAACAGACTAAGGAAACTTTGGCAATCCACCGGGTACCCTCCAATTAAACATGAAGTGAACAAGCTGCAAAAGCAAATTAAACGAGACCTCAAACTAGTAAAGCAAAAAGAATGGGATGACATTCTCGATGAAGCAAATTTCGACCCTCCAAAACTGCACAATATCATAAAAAATAAAAAAGCGCAACAACTTACCTACCCACCTCTCCTGGGTTATGATACGCTGGATAAGGCAAACCTTTTCGCGGACACTATGGAAGAGTCTTTCCAGGAAAACTCTGAACCATACGACGACGAGCACATCGAAAAGGTGGAGAGAAAAGTACACAGATACTTGAGAAACATCTCATTCAGCACTCCGCCACATACCTCCCCCGAGGGGTCGATCTTACGAGCTCGGACGCTGACCAGTGAGGTTGAACTGCAAACGCTCTCCCTCTGCTACTACGACCGACCGCCACGTGGCATATTGCTTCGGCAGTATCTTGTTATTTTCCCCTCCCCATATTGATAGTGCATCTATTATCTACAGCCCTTGTCAGGGCTAACCTGCTTGAGCAGACACTGTAATTCTCCCCTATTTTTTGACCTGATAACGAATGGAAATGGATAATCGAAACGAACCCACGGATATGGACTTAATCGACTCGCCCAGACGAACACCAACTCCTCCACCTCTTTCGGCATGTGAGCAGATTTTACAAAACAAAGCCCAGCTGCAAAAGATGGAGACTTTCAAAAAGTTCAAGCTGGCCTGCATCGCTGAACTTCAAGCCATGCCCGATCACCACCCGGATGAGCCTTTCTACAGACGTGCCGTTTCGGAGCTTCAAGAAGTTGAAGAAACAATTAACTTGGCGGTAAGTGATTTAGCCTCATTTCCTCCTTGTGTTTCCCCTGGCTGCCCTCATCATGATTCAGGACTGAAAATTATTACGCCTAAAAACTCCCCAGATGTAACTCCTACTAAAAGAGTATTAAACCTTAATAGTAACAGGATTTCCAATAAACGAAAAGAAGAATCGGACTTTGAATATCCTCCTCTAAGGAAGACAACTAAAAGGCAAATTTTAAATATTCCAAATGATAGCATTTCGATTTCCCCAAATAAATTTTCCTTACCTAGTGATAGCAATATAGAAGAAATCACAGGTTCTCAAAACGTTATTCCCGTTGTTACTCCCAAACCCCCATCGGCCACTGGCCCTACCCCTTCCGGCAATCAAAACCCCGTTAGTACGCTTCCCCCTCCAGTCATGCTTAGAATCACTGAAACTGTCAGAAGTCAAATGAAAATTATTAATGAAAAGTTCCCTAAGATAAGATCACGTACAACCGGAGAATTTATTAAACTTTATACCGATAACTTAGAACAATTTCATGAACTGTTAACTTTTGCTGAAAAAACTAAATTCCAATTTTATGAAATTAAACCCAAAAACGAGCGCCCATCAAGGTTGTACTGACAGGACTGCCCCGCAACTTCAAGGTCGAAGAAATTCAAGCCGACTTAGAAGAACTAGGCTTTACCCCTGAAAAAGTAAATCAGCTAATAGGCCGCCGTAGTAAACAACCTATCCCGGTATTTCTGGTGACTCTCCCAAGAAGTATTGAGAATTTAAAAATCTTCCACTTAAAAACCCTAAGTTACTTAAGCATTCGTGTGGAAGGTTACAACGGAAAAGGTGTCACGCAATGCTACACGTGTAACCACTTCCATCATAATTCAGAGAACTGTCATCTAAACCCCCGCTGCTTAAAATGTGGTGAGGGACATATTACCCGTGAATGCCCAATAACCGAAAGGCTAGAAACTGCCTACTGTATCAACTGCGAAATGTACGGCCACATGGCTAACTGGAGAGGATGCCCCTGTTTCCCAAAGCCCCTAAGGGCACTGCCCTGAATAATCGTAATTCGTATACTAATATATACAATAGTATTATAAGACCCAATGTATCCTATGCTCAAGCCGCAAATCCAAATAAAATTTCAACCAACTTTAACTCCCAAAATAAACAACCGATGGCACCAAAAGGACCTGTGAATTCTGCTCAAATTGAGGCCAATAGAAATCCCTCTGCAAATAACAGATCTATTCCAAATTTTAATAACAAGTCTAATAATAACTTTAACGGATATAACTTTAACGGAAATATTTTTAATAATAATAATTTTAACTTGCAAGCGACCCTACAAATGACTATGCAATGTTTGTGCCAACTTTCTCAATTTACCCAAGCCATAGCTACTTCAAATCCTAATTTCATGAATAACTTTAACCAAGTGCAAAGAGCAAACAATAACCCAAATCAAATGTACGCCTTATTAGAGGCCTCTTGTAACAATAATAATGGTTAAGTCCCCCATTGGCCTCAATTTGTGTTCTTGGAACGCAAACGGACTGCTTAGACGTAGAGTAGAGCTACGAATTTTTATAGAGAAGCACTCTCCCGATATTTTTCTCATACAGGAAACTCATCTGAGACCTTCGCACACTTTTACAATAGCAAATTACACTTGCTACAGAAATGATAGGATCACTAACGCAACGGCCGCCGGCGGAACTCTTATTCTTATCAAAAATCTCTTAAACATTACTGTCTCCCCACCCCACCTATGCAAGCTATTGAAGCGACTAACATTATTCTAACTCCCCTCGACCATGACCCCGTTTCTATTGTCTCTGTGTTTACATTCCCCCTTCCTCTGACGATAACTTATTTACAATAGATTTAGAATATTTTCTCCAAACGAGTAGTCATTGTGTCGTCTTCGGCGATTTCAATGCTACTCATAGCGCTTGGAATTGCAATGTAAACTCAAACAGAGGCAAGCATCTTTTAATTTTGCCAATATCTTAAATCTGCACATAGCTTTTCCTGACTCTCCCACAAGATTTGGCCATAACTCAGCTAATACAATAGACTTTGCTTTAATCAAAAACTTTTACTACCCTTATACTATTAAATCTATTAATGATCTATATTCTGACCACAACCCTGTTTTCCTAAATTTCGATTTTAAACTTAAAGTGGAATCCTCAAATCCTAGAGCAATTACCACCAACTGGAAGGATTTTAGAATTAATTTAAATAATAACTTCTCTCTTTTTAACTACTATCCGAATAATATTAATAATACCAATGATCTTGAAACCAAAATTACAGAGTTCACCGAAGCGGTCGTCGCTACCCATAGCCACGCCTCCCAGCCAATAGTGAACGCTCACCGAAACTACACTCCAAATCACATTAATCAACTTATTAAGCATAAAAACAACCTACGTAAACGATATCAGCAGACTTTAAATCCTTTTTATAAAACTTTATGCAATAGAGCTCAAGCCAACCTCAAAAAAGAACTTAAAATATATAGTAATGATACTTGGAATGCTAGACTAGAAGCTCTAAATACAACTGACAATAGCCTCTGGGAGGCACAGCGGTTCTTAAAAAATAAAAGATCTCAAATTCGTACGTTGAACTGTGCTACTGGTATGGCCGTCACTGATCCGCAGAAGGCTAACCTCCTTGCTAATACGATTAAAAATAACTTCATTGAAAATAACCGCATGCAGGACAACTACGATCAAGATGACGAGGTTGTCACCTCAACTGTGAATACCTTTCTCTCTTCCCCCTTCTACTCAAATTGAACCTGCCATGCCTGATGAAATTATTAACTTCATTAAAAATACTAGCTCTAAAAAGGCCCCCGGTAAAGATACTATCACAAATAAAATGCTAAAAAATTTTCCTATCAAATTAATCCTCATACTAACTATTCTTGTCAATAAAATTCTTAAATTTCATCACTTTCCTAGTAACTGGAAAGAAGCTATCATTTTCCCTATTATTAAACCTGGTACAAATAAAAATCTTCCTAATTCATATAGACCTATTTCTCTCCTTTCAACTTTAAGTAAATTAACTGAGTACATTATTCTTAATAGACTTAAAAAATTCATTAATGATAATAGCCTAATTAACCTAATCAATATGGATTTACAAATAAACTATCTACCCTTCATCCTCTTCTCAGACTAACAGAAAGTATTTCGGAAGGTTTCCAAAAAGAAGAGCACGGGAGTGGTCTTTCTGGATATCCAGAAAGCCTTCGACCGTGTTTGGATTTTAGGACTCACTTTCAAACTAATTACTTACGATATTCCTTCTCCCCTCATTCACCTCATCCACTCGTATCTCACTAACAGATCCTTTCGGATCAGAGTAAATGAATCATTATCTAACTCTCATTCCATCTCTGCAGGGTGTCCTCAGCGCTCATTGCTCGGGGGGCCCCTGTTGTTCAATCTCTATATAAATGACATTCCCAGCTACTCACTAACAAATATTAGTCTCTATGCGGATGATACGGCCATTAATGCCACGTACAAAAACTTAAAGACTGTTACCTTTGCCATTAACAAACACCTCAAGCTGCTAGAAAATTATTACGACAGATGGAAAATTAGTATCAATGTAGAAAAATCTTGTGCAGTCATCTTTACCAAAAAGCGCACCATTCCTCCCCCTCTCATAATGTTCAATAAACAAATTCCCTGGTCTCAGAATACCAAATATCTTGGCGTTATTTTTGACTCACACTTAACTTGGAAATAACACATATTACACGTTCGCGATAAGTTCCGAAAAACAATGTTTAAATTTTTCCCCCTAATTTCCCGGAACTCACATTTAAGTAGAGATAACAAAGTGCTTCTTTATGCAGCCGTTATGCGTCCAATACTCGCTTATGCCTGTCCAGTATGGGGTTATGCTGCTAAAACCAATATTAATACACTCTGTCGCAAAAAAATATATGCACCCAGAAGAAATTGAGCTACATTCACGAAATTTGGTATGCATGTAGTGTATATGAAAATAAACAAATGATTAAAAATTCAGAACAAAATATCATTTTATTAAGCGGTTACAGCTTGCAAAAGGTTAAAAATCAGTAAGTAGTAAAGCCACCTCTGGCAGCTATACAAGCCGAAATTCGGCGCGGCATCGATTCAATTAGATAACTTATGACCCCCTGTGGAAGATCCTGCCATAGTCTTTGCATCTGCGCAGTTAATTCTCCTGTATCTCGGGACGGCTGCAGTTGCCTTCCCAGCGCGTCCAGACATGCTCTATTGGCGAAAGATCTGGTGACCTGGCAGGCCATGGTAGGACGTCATATCCTTGAAGACATTGTTGGGAGAGTCACGCAGTATGTGGACGAGCATTATCCTGTTGATAAATGGCACCTGGGCGACTTGATAGCATGGGTAGCACAATCGGCGTTAAAATATCGTCCACGTATCTGCGAGCTGTCAAAGTGCCTTGAAGGACCACTAAAGATGATCGTGTGTCCCAAGAAATTGCTCCCCACACTGTCACACCTTGTGAAATTGCTGTATTCCGCTCGACAATAAATGCCGGATCGGACCGCTGGCCGGTGCGCCTCCAGACACGTGTGCGGTGGTCATCATCACTGAGACTGAATCGGGATTCATCACTGAAGATGACACGTCTCCAGTCTGTCACACTCCAAGTTGCCCGAGGTCGGCAAAAATCCAGTCGACACTGCCTATGATGTGGGGTCAGTGGTAAGCGTCTTAGCGGACGTCGGCTCCTCAAGCCAACTTCGGTCAGTCGTCTCCTTATGGTTTCTCTTGATGGCACTGGATGTCTGGAAGGAGGTAAGTGGCGTTGAATCGATGCTAGCGACGTTGTTGGTGCCGAAGTGGCCACTCTTCTGATTGCACGATCCTCGCGATCATTTGTGTTCCTGGGACGTCCTGACCCTCCGCGACGGTACACTCTACCTTCTGTGATCCACTGTTGCCAACACCGAGCAACTACCATATCGCTCCGACCGAGGTGGCGGCCGATACGTCTATTCGACCAACCTGCTTCTCTGAGGCCTATTATACGGCCCCTATCAAAGTCCGTCAGCTGCTCGTACTGCCGCTGGTTACGTCTTAGAGGCATCCTAAGTCTCAATATCGTCTATCAAAGTCATCAGATTCGTTTGGATAGCCGTACGGCGCTCGTACTCATGCTTTTAAACTCTCCCAGTTGCGCAACTAATATGCGCATAGCACACTTAGCCTTGTCTCATTGGCTTCGAAATTTTAATCGTTTGCATGTCTCTTACCAGACTACATTCTTGCCGAGTTTCGTGATTGTAGCTTGATTTCTTCTGGGTGCATATATTTTTTTGAGACAGAGTGTATTTTAAATACTCTGCAGAATTCATATATTAGAATGATTGTAAATGCCTGCCGCTACATGAAAAATGATCGCATAAATAAAGCTCTTAAAATCATTAGTTTTAAAGCACATATTCAAAAATTAGCTATAAATTTTTTCGATAATTTGCCAAATACTAATAATGTAAATATGTTAAATCTAAACGATTACAACTGTAACGATAATACTAAAAGGCCAAGAAGAATCCTTTTGGATTCTTACAATCCGCCTTAGCTTTTTTATCCCTGCAATAATTTTTTAATTATTGCACCCTAGTAAATTTTTTAAAATTTTTTATTATTTTTCTTTCAATATTTATTTAATCTCCACACCCCACTGGACAAGTATATATTTTTAACTTTTACCCCCATGGGCAGCCAGCCTGAGGCTAAATTCACTTCTACCTCCAATTCACTGAGAGAGCAGTCCTAAGCTCTCAGCACCGTATAAAACTTTAACTCCAAGTAGTCATCTCTAAGCCCCTCCTCCCGGATTCCATCACCACAGCCAAATCGCCGACATGTCACTCCGCAGACTGAAAAAACCAACGAAGTCAAGTCCTGCATCACAGACATCATGATATGGGATTGAGGACTGTTTATCAGTCCAGGTACCCAAAAATAGACTGTCATCCACTGTCATCATCAGAATTAATAAAAAATAGAGCCGAAAAATATGAGAGTGACATAAGAATAAATGAGAACGAAATAATTTAGATGGGCAGGACAAACCTGCTGGAAAAAACAGTAGCGGACGAAGTCCGCTCACTGATGAAAGAAATGCCCTGCATGCTGCATTATGATTGGTCGAGACCGATCAACGCAGAAAGTGGGCGTGGAAACAGATTGGGTCGATCCGGAAATAAACGACCCGGAACAAGGAGATCTTGAGATTAAAATAATATCAAGATCCCATAGAAAAATAAAAGGGAGAAACAAATTTTGAAAAATTTAAAGAACCTACTTGCACATTGCCATAAAATGAAAGGGGGGAAGGGACCAAAAATAAGAGAGTATAGGACTAGACGCGGTATAAGGATTTATATAACGCAATGAAGTCATATATGTGATACAATCATGATTAATAATTGATAGCATAGATGTGGAATGTCCAGTTCTCAATAATATTAGCGGTCGTTCGAAGAAACGATTTAATTAATGATTGCTGGACGTGAAGCAAAATTTAAAAGAGCTCTAGATAGCATAGAATCGTGCCTCCAACAGTTTACCTGCTTTTCTTCACCCACACACCCCACTCTCCCGATAGTGTTCGATGCCTCGTCGTTTCTTGCTCTTTCCCCCTCATCCTACTCACACAGAGAAAAAGCACGAATCTCCGTGCTGGTGCTCTAGAAAAGAATATGTTCCCCGTCCTACGAATTTTAATACTAACAATATTATCAACCCTAATCAGTATGGTTTTACAAATAAACTCTCTACTCTACACCCACTTTTGAATCTAACGGAAGCAATCTCAGAGGGCTTTCAAAGTAAAAAGAGCACCGGCGCAGTATTTCTGGATATCCAGAAAGCCTTCGACCGTGTGTGGCTTACTGGTCTTACTTATAAACTTATAAATTATAATATTCCTCCTCCGCTCGTTTTTCTACTTCACTCGTACAACTCTAATCGCTCTTATCAGGTTCGTGTCAAGGATACTTTGTCTACAACTAAATTTATTAACTGTGGAGTAGCACAGGGCAGTCTGCTTGGACCCCTGCTGTTTAATCTTTACATTAACGACATACCAGAATACTCTCTCACTAAACTAAACATGTATGCAGACGATACAGCTGTGCACACTACATTTAAGAGAATCACATCAGTCACTTTTGCTCTAAACAAACACCTTAAATTGCTAGAAAAATACTACGACCGGTGGAAAATCAGCATTAATGTTGAAAATCCGCCGCCGTATTATTCACTAAAAACGTAAAATTCCACCACCACCTAAAATGTACAACACTACAATCCCATGGTCTCAAAGTACAAAATACCTTGGTATTACATTTGATAAAAATCTCACTTGGAAAACACACATTCAAAACACGCGTCAAAAATTCCGGAAATTAATGTTTAAACTTTTCCCCCTAATTGGCCGGAATTCGGATTTATCTAGAAATAATAAAGTGTTTTTATTCACAGCCGTTATGCGTCCCATATTATCTTATGGGTGCCCAGTGTGGGGATACGCCGCTAAAACTAATATCAATATCTTAGATACTTTACAAAATTCAACAATCCGAATGATCGTTAAAGCCTCAAGGTACATGAGAAACGACGACATTCGGAAAGCTATTAAAATCAAAAGTTTTAAATTCTATATCCAGAAAATAGCTAAAAAGTTCTTTAACTCTCTGCAATTCACTAATAATAGCAATATGATTAACTTAAATACCTATACTCCTCATGATTCTACTAAAAGACCGAGAAGAATACTTCTCGACTCCTACAATCCGCCATAATTTTAATAGCCAGTGCAATTTTGCACAACTATTGCTAAATTTATTAATTCTATATTTATTTTTATTTTTCATCTTAAATTTTGTCGTATCCCCACCATCCGGGGTTGCCCCTCCCCTTTAGTCTTAATTTTCTCTTTTGAGAGACTTGAGCAGCCTATGAGAGTCGATTTCATCTCCCGCCATGCACCAATAAGAGAGCTTCCTTTCAGCTCTCCGCCATGATCACAGAAATCCGCACGACCCAGGAAATTACACCAACGATTGGCTCGACCAATCAGCTGCTTCCTACATGCTAGCAGGATACAGCCCACAGTCGTTCCTCATATATTTTTCGGATATGGGATGGAGGCTCGCTTCGCGAGCCATATGCCCAGAAAATGTCACCGTCACCGTCCTACGAATTTAAAACATATTCCACCAAGATTTCTTTTTCAGTATTTTTAAAGGCATTGAATGAAATAGTATAAAAAATTGATTATATTATATAAAACACTATTTACAATGTAAACTATTGCACGAAAAAGAAAACGCTTATTTCATTTCAGTCAAAGATATAATAAATAACCTAAAGCAAATCTAAATTAATGTATCAAGGTAAAATTTATTTATATTTTGATTTTCTGAAAATGTTTTAAAATATTGAAAATGTTATAGATTTAGTTTTATTCTGTTAAACGCAGTAATTTCGTACATACAAACTCAAATTATCGTGTTAACTCTTAAATTAATTTTGAAAAACAAATAATAATATGATTATTTTGAACATTTAGATACATACAATGAATTACAAAAAATGGGGGGAAAAGCAAAATTTCTGCCTGTCTCTCTATGACATAATGTAAAATCTCAAATCGATAATGAGCTCTATTTTATAATCATATAGTACTCTGAAGCTCTCTATCTTTTTATAATGGAAAATATTTGCTTTAAGACACATACATAATTCTTTAACAAATAACAAAATTTTATTAACTATATGTGAGTTTAAAAAATCTTATAACTATTGAACATCTGTGTACCAATAGACATGTAAATATTCAACTAAGCTATATTGTAGTTAATCAATTTATAATTGCCTCTCTGAGAATTAATTAGTTATTTATATAACACTCTGTGAAGAATTTTTGTACACTTTCTTTCTTAAAAGAATAAAACATTGATAAATTGCATTTTTTATTGCCTCAATAATTCATTCTGTTTTGATGCATTAGATTTCATAATAATTATTGATTCTTAAGATTAAGTTTAGATTTTTACACCAAGCATTTTTCAAGGATTAAAATTATATGATAATGTTCATCTTTGATCTAATTGTTCCTATGTATGCTGAAAATTATGACAATCGATTAACAATGACAGGTAAATGTGATAAAGGGCAGGAATGTAGCGTTAACTTAATACTATATCTCAAAATCATAAATAAATGTCACTTATTAAACAGTATCACATTGTAGATTCCACATGTTTTTACAGCTGTGGTAGCCAAATGATCACAATTGAGGATTCCATCATCTAACAGGACTCTAATACACGTTAACTTTCTATAGGCTTTAAGTACTTTCATTGCCGTCATAACATAATCGAATGGGTTCCAGGTCGGATATCATCCTCGTTACTTCATTGTTATTCAAATAATGAGGTCCGTATCATTGCGATATCCGTCATGTTTCCTCTGAATGAGACATTAATAAACTATCGATTTATTTGTATGTTCTTTAAAATAAATCCTTTAAATATACAAATGAATAAATGTAAAATTTATATTTTTTCCAACTGTGATATACTGCTTTGGTTAGCATAAAATATCAAATCTTTTGAATTTCTAGAAAAATTCTTGATTAGTAAAAAGTAAAAAGTTAGTTGACATAAGACAAAACTATGACTACACATATCTTTAAGTCAGCAAGGAGCAAATCATTCATGTATCTTGGTAAACTTATTATATAAGGAAAAACTATTCTTATTCGTATTTAATTGTTCTTTTATGACTAATTACAACACATTTACTTCTTACTTTTTCATCGTTCATATAAAAAGGTTATTTTATTAGTTTTATGGATAGAAGTTAAACTTGTTAGCTTCTTATTTTTAAGTTACAATAAATTATAATTCTTTTGATGTATCAGTTAGTATAACATTGCTGAAATTCTAAGATAAATGCTCTGATCTCTGTGTGATAAAAATAAATAAACTTCAAAAATATTTTAAGAAATATAATGCACGCGTCATTCTAATTCTAAACACAATCTTCCTTTTTAGAATGTATGGTAATACAATAGTTTCCAAATGTGCAGCTCAGAAAAAAAAATTATCCCCAGTCCAAAAATAAATCGAAAAATTCACAATAATCGAATAATCTTTATTAACATAGCAATAACAACCATTACATTTGAAAATCAATGTAAGATCAATCCCCTCTCCCAAATAGTTTATACTCAAAACGTGTAAAAGGCCTCCACAGGTATCTGCCGTATGCAAAATCTAAATAAGTTTTTGGAAATTATAATTTAATGGCTAATTTTTGTTTTTGCTCGAAAACGTATAAATTTTTGTCATATTTTCGTATTAATTTTCGAGCAGTAGTTTTACAGGAGGAAACATACTTTAGGAAAGGAGAAAATTGATGTGCTTCGAGTGACACAACACCGATCAGCAGTGGCGCACTCAAGGGGCGGGGGGTCCGGACCCCTCGCAAAGCCCTTGATATTTTTTCCGATTGATTATAATTATAAGTATAAAGTACGGAAAATTTAATTAATTATTTGTTATTAATGATTAATTTTATTAATTAATGCTAATTATTTATTCAAAAATTAGTTTTTTTCTGTGTTTTGTTCCCGAAAATCGACAAAATCAAAAGGAGCATGATACAAGAACGGTAAACTTTCGACCCCGGACCCCGCTTGAAAAGTTCCTGTGTGTGCTACTGCAGATCAGTAAATACTTCTTAAGGCTGTTTTCGGTCAATGTTAAAGGATAGGGATGAAACGGTAAAGACATTTGGGGGCAGGAAAAAGCTCCAATAATAATAAAAAATTTTATGGATATAAAGAAAATAATTGTTTAAAGGATAGTGTTTTTTGAATTTTGATTTTTTGGAAAATTACACAGTTTTCAGCATTTTTGCAAAATGAAATTTGACTTTTCTATGTTAAAGTATAGGAGGTGGAAACGCAAAAGACATTTTAACAGAAAAAAACATTTTTTTTAGAGTAGAATTAAATAGTATATAAGAAAGCAAGCTTCCCTCTTTGGACTAGTGTAGCCAGAATGAAGTTTTATGTTTTTCTTAATTAACTTTTTTTAAATTTTAAGTTCATTCTGAATTATTTTTGGCGTAGTTAGGACTATCTCAAACAGATGGCACCACCATCGTTTGAAAAGCGGATTTATTCTTGGCTACGAAAACTTATTTTTGGCGATATCTTTCTGAAATATAGTCGCCAGCTGAAATTATGGTAACTTGCAAATTGTTACAAATACTGGACAATGGAAAAGATTTATGATGTACAGAGATTTAACATCTCAAATCTGACGAACTTTCCGATTTAGGAAAGTTTTAAATATTTTCTGCATGTGTGCTTTAAAAAAAATCGTTTATAATTATACAGCTTAGATTTTTTTTGTCTGTTATTGAAGGAATGTCTGTAAGAATATTTAAATTCTATGAAATGACTTAACGAAGAATGAAAGTATACTTACTTTATACTTGATCGAAAGTTGTGAATTAACTCTAAAGAACACAAATTACTACTCCTTGCTCACAAATTAAAATTTTAATCTAATTATTGTAATGCAATTATTATTATTATTATATTATTATTTTCTTTTTAACTAACAAAAATTTTTTTCCCATCGATTTTATATTTGACGTAAAACTTTACCATAAACCATTGGAACAATTATTAACACAAAATATTGTTTTCTAATTTAATTAACAGAAACTTATTTTTTCAATTAATTATGTTCAGATTCTAAGCCGCACCCCAAATTCTCAGCACATTTTTGTGAAAAAAATAGTGTAAAAATATATTATCGATATATGATATATTTACGGAATGAAAAGTGGCTGCGATACCTAGTGGTCAAGGTAACGTACTCGTGGCTGGCGTGTCATGAGTTCGAGCCTAGTACCGCTGAAGTTCTGTCGTGTAGGGGAGCGATGAACGTTAAATCTGAGAGCTAAAACGTCCTCTCATTGGTGTGGTAGTTAGAAGATGGGAGGTGCAAGCTCAGGTGTCGTCCTCGTCACTTGACTATGGTTCAAAGTTACGAGGTCCGTCACCAAAAGCCCTCGTGTAGCTGATCAATATGACATTTATATTCAATCACTAACTAAACGAAATAAAAAAAAATAATAAAGGTGAATTAATAAAAAGTGAATAATTAATTTATTTTACCAGCATTAAAAACTTTTTCAGTCTTCGAATCTAAGCTGCACCAGAATTTTTGTAGCCTAAGTATCGGGAAAAAAGTGTGGCTTAGATTCGAATAAATTCGAAGAAAAAAATTCAGTGTAATGAATGTTCGCTACATGTCTAAAGACATGTGCCAGTACAGATATACGATAATTTAATGGAAAACCATCCTTCAAAATTAAAAGTACAAAATATCTATGATTTAGAGAGCGAAACTAGGGGGCAAGCATCTTCCGAACGATGGAGATATGAGAGATCGTTGAGACTCTCATCTTCTTTTTCAAAGAAATTGCTTGCAGGAAAAAAATCTACTCCGTGTTCGAAGCTTGTGATGCGCATTGTGTATGGTAGAGACTTATGCAATGCAGCAATGAAATATGGATTGGCAAACGAGGAGATCGCTCGGAAGCAGCATGAGAGGGAATATTCAACTGAAGTAAAAATATGTGGCTTATTTGTGGACAAAGATAAACCCTTTTTGTGTGCTTCACCCGATGGATTGGTTGGTGATGATGGACTCATAGAAATTAAATGCCCTTATTCTGCGAGATTTGAATCAAATCTGCTGGAATTTTTAATTACAAAAAAAAATAGTCTAGGTTTCAAATTTTCCAATGAAAGGGGAATCTATTTACCATTAAATCATAAATTTTACTTTCAAATACAAGGTCAGTTATTTATTACACAACGGAAATGGTGTGATCTGTATTAATGGTGCAAAAAGGATTCGTTAACTCTGCGTATAGAGGCAAACGAAGAGTTTTGGAAAGGAATTATTCCAAAACTATAGAAAAGTTTTATTTTAAATGTGTTCTTCCTGAAATTCTTGATGGAAGAGCACCACGAAATATGCCTTTGAGGGAGCCGTTATATGTAGAGGAATCTAGTAGAAGCAAAAAACAGAAAATGATTGATATAGGTTAGGAAATGAAACCTATATATTATCGAATGACTATTTGATTAACGTCAAGCTTTGAAGCTTCACTGGGACTATCGCCGACCTCATCATTTCGATCAAGTGACGAGGACGAAATAAGAGCTGGAACCGCAATCTCCCAAAATTTCCACCATTAGCAACATATAGTATCATCTACTTCAAACATCTGCTTTGAGGTTCAGCCTTCTACATAGCGGACGGCCGCGGTAGCCGAGTGGTATAGGAATCGGACCGTGGCTTGCCTTGCCACGAGTTCGAGCCCAATACCATTAAAGACCCGCCGTGTAGGGCAGCAATGCACGTTAAATCTGTCGAGAGCTGAAACGTCCTCCCGTTGGTGTGGTGTGGGAGTTAGGAGAGGGGGTGCCAGCTCAGGTGTCGTCCACGTCACTTGACCATGGTTCAAAATTACGTGGTCCGTCGCCAAAAGCCCTCGTGTAGCTGAACAGTGCGACGTTAATATTCAATCAATTCTACATAGCGGATCTTCAGCAGGGACACCAGAATTCAAACCGACGATGCAACACCACGTCGATCACGAGTTCGTAACCATGAACTCTTGCCTACTGTGACCTCCTATATCTTCTCGAACAGGATACCGTAAAAACTGTCCGTGATATATATTTTTATAATTAAGTATATTACTTAGCCATTTATTTTGATTCCTACATAGAATGAAACTATTATTTTGTTACCAAATATGCCCAAAAATTAAACAATAATGCAATTTTCTTTGATTTAAATATAATGTTAACTTCTCCAAATTGAAAAATTGTTATTGACATATATATTCATTAAATAAACATAAATTTCTTAGAAAAAATAAAAGCAATGTTTATATATTATATGCTTGATTAATTGTGCTTGATAATTAATTGCCAGCCTATTTTCTCTCCCTTATAATGATATTTTAATCGTTCTCTAAAGTTACAAAAGTAATTTTAATTTCAAAATATCTCTTTCTTTCTTTCTTCCTTTTTTTTTTTTTTTTTTTTTTTTTTTTGCTGAACATGAAATAATTTTGTATAATGCTTATTTTCATTTACGTACCATTTCTTATAAAAATATTTTTGAATTTAAAAATTATTTTACAAACATACGTAAAATAATGGTCAAAACCATAATTAACCAGTTTTTTAATGAAATAGCTGCATACTATCTTAGAAAAATATCAAAATTGATAACCTTTAACCTTTTTAACATTTATATATATATAAAACTACTTTTTTAAAGAAAACTCTATTCAAAATTGTTTCCCTTAAACCTTTAATAATGTAATACAGATGTAAGTGTATACCTAATTGGAAATTTCTGAAACATTTTTTTTGTACATAAGAACTTTATTTTGTAATACTTTTAGAAACATTTATTATTCCATTATAAAAGAATATTAAATCGTTTTTCTTTATATGTAGTGCCTACTAGATTGTGAATATTCCATTGTTTACTGTACCGGGACCACAACAAAACAAATTTATTCACGTTAATACATTGTTTTTGCACAACTAAATCGTTTTGTAATGTAAAATGAACTTTTTTTTTTATTTGTGGATAAAAACACCTATAATCAAGGAGAGCGAACAACTTATTGACATTTTAAAAGACATTTGACGGTAAAATCTATATTAAAACAAGAACAACTCCTAAAATTTAGATTGCAAATTACATAGGATTTTTTCCATAGTTAGAAACGAATAAAGCATTCATAACAAATTATCAGAATCCATGAGTCGAAAAAAAGTAAGAAAGCCATTTTAGATCTCTCTCATGGTCAAGAGTCAACACTATTTTACTCCCCAAAAAAAAAAAAGAACAAGTATTTCGTTTCACAGTCGTAAAGACTGTGGCCCTCTTCCCCCTGCAGAGAAAGGGGAGGATTCTATTGAAGGAAGTGCGTTGGATCTTGCCTAAGCAAGTCGAATCTAATGGAAGCTCAGGTCGATGACCATTGTATAACCATGGAGGACCTTGGTCCCCCCGTTCCTAAACTCCCTGCTGACCTCAGATGTTCGCAAATCACGAGCATCGGAAAAGAACTCGAAATTTATCAGATTAGAAGAGATTACGTCACCAGCATGATCGATCTCGAAAACAGAACTCCCAGCGCGACGACGGAAACGAAGTCCAAACTGGAGGAGGAGCTCAAGACGCTCAACGAAAACATCTCTGTCCTGGAAGGTAAGTTGGCTGACTATTTACCTTGCCCAAATGCCCTCCTCTGTTATCATAATTTAAAAATAAAGCGGTCAAAAGAACCGCAGAACCGGTAATCAGACCGGCTAAATTTACGGCAAAAGCCGCCAATAATTCTAAAACTAATATTAATAATACTAAGAATAATAGCGATGAATTTGTTTTCCCTAAGAAAACAACAAAAAATATCCCAATTAAAGAAATGGAGAAGCTCGCAACTACCAATGCTTTTGCAGCACTCAACACTGCAGAATACGACGCCGAGGACGTCTCCCCACCTAAGTATAAAATTAAATCGATCTTTATGAAAATCTTTGATGCGTATAATTTAATCTTGCAAGAGCTTCATCGCTCATACCCCACAGCTACTAATACCCACACGAGGGGGTATATTAAAATCGAAGCCCAGACCGCAGACGACCATAGAAATATAACAAATTACCTTAAGGAAAAAGAGCTCGAACACTACGTGATTGAGCCCCCCTCTACCAGGCCACTAAAACTGGTCATTAAAGGTCTCCCTGATAATATAGACCCAGTCGATATTAAGAACGATCTTGTAGCAAAGGGCATTAACATTGTTAAAATTGCCAAATTATATAAGAAAATTCATCACTAAAACCCCATTACCTATCTACATGATAGAGATAGAGCGCGATGAACATGTCAATGACATTTTTCAGGTGCGCAGCTGTCTGTACATGCAGATAAAACTCGACCCATTTAGGAAAGGAAACCGAATCACCCAATGCTACAATTGCAATTTCTTTCACCATGCGAGTCAGAATTGCAACATGAAAACCCGCTGCCTGAAATGTTGTGCAAATCACAGAACAGGCGCGTGAGTAGTAACAGCAGGTCCCCAGTGAGAACAATAGAAGGGGCGTGTCACCAGTCAATCGAACTCCCCCCGCCAATGGAGCCATCGTCCAATAGGAGGGTTTCCCTCCTCCTCTTCTCAACCCGTTGGAAAAGGAGGGAGGGCCATTCCCCCCCCCCCTTCCAACGGGAGCCATCGTCCAATAGGGGGTCCCCCATCCCCCCGCCGCCAACGGAGCCATCGTCCAATAGGAGGGTTTTCTCCTCCCCCTTTCCCCCTCTCAACCTGTTAGATAAGGAGGGAGGGCCAATCCCCCTCTCGCCACGTGTAACAACCCCTCGCACCACGTGTAACAATAGGGTTCATTGAGAAGAGTTGAGGGGTATACTGCTTCTTCTCTGATAAGTGTTGAGGGGTATACAGCTGCCTGCAGTTTTCTGATTGGATGTCGATATGACGTAGATGCCCCCCTTCTCATCGTGTAAGATGCACGTGGAAAGTAAGATGCACGTGGAAAATAAGATGCACGTGGAAAGCAAGATGCACGTGTCTTTCATCCGTGTACAGTCTTGTCAGAACAGGGAATGACTTGAGTATGAGTCAGAACGGAGTTACACTTCAGATATCAGCCCTCGCTTCGTAAAATATTTTCAATGGGAAGTCTATGTATTTTTTTTAAAAAAATATTATCGATTGGTCAATAGTTTTCAACGATTCACCTTTTAAATTGTTATCATTTCAAAATTAAATAAAAAAGGCCTTGTTTAAATCAACTTAATTAAGTTAAAGTTGTTTTTCATCCAAAGCACAGTGAATTATTGCCTTTCAAATACGAAAGTGAATTACACATTTTTACAAATACAAGACGTAAATATCAAATTATGAATAATATTTCTTTTTCAACAATTCTAGAGAAAACAAATATTTGTAATTATGATGAGGTTCAAGTTATTTATAATCGATGCACAAAGCATAATCTTATTTGAAAATTAAAAAAATCTCATATTATTCTAAATCTATTAATTTTCTTCTTTCTTTTTTTTTTTTTTTTTAATAATTTCGAAAGAAAAATCTCACCACTCATATTTCGATCAAAGACTTTACTGAATTTTTGTTCCAAAATATATTTATTCACAGCTGGTTTAGTACAAAACATAGATTATTTCATATTTTTTAATTATTATAAAAAGAGATCATTTCCCACTTTTCATTAATTTTCTCTTATTGTAGTTGTTTTTCTTTCTTTTTTTCTTCAAGCGATTTTAAAAACCTATGTCCATATGCGCGAGTTAGTGAACTGTATCAGAAAAATTCATTCTGCTCCCTCAAGTGAACGTGTTGGAAAAAAAATCGGGAATGAACCATGTATAACGATTCTAGAATCCTTAAAAACCAAAACAGGGAAACACCACGACTCCTAGAAGACAGGAAACTGGAAAGAGGTGACTGTGAATCGATTTTTTAAGCAAACCAATTGACTAAATAGAAAATTGATCAATCAAAAGTTCATTAGAGATGTAAACAAATTTATTTTAATGTGAAAAGTTTAAATTAAATAACACATTTTTTTTAAAAGGAAGTCTGGATAAAAGCTAGACACATGTATGCTTCTAACATGCTAATGCTTTGTTGAAATTTCTTCAATTTTTCATGGTTTTCTTTTTTTTATTAAATAAGAAAATATTTATTAAAATATTGTTTCATTTAGAAAAGCACTTTTATTTCCTATATTATATTTGTGTAAAATAATTAGGTATTTATTGCTAAATAAGATGAAAAAAAATTTCAATGAAGAAAACTGAGTGACTTTTATTTTGTACGGATTATGTTTTCAAAAAAAAAAAAAAAAAAAAAAAAATTAAACCAACTTCAACTACAATTACAGCTGTAATTATAGTTTACATATTTTTGAATATCGATACAAAAAAGTACAAATAGAATTCGCACACACTCAATGAACAGAAGTTAAGATTTATGAGTTCTTTAATCCATAGTTTTCTTTAAAAAATTAATAAGCATTTTGTAAAAAAAAATGTATAAATATCAAAAACTCAGAAGACATTTAAAAAAAAAAAAAAAATATTTGAATCGACATAATAGCATAGGAGATAAACCAAGGCAAAGGCCCAAAAACCCACGGGGGTGAATATAACACCAATAGAATAGAATTGGAAAATTAAATTACTATAGGAATCCGGACGAAATAGAAATATGTATAAACAAAAATATTTGCAAGAGAGTTTAATAATGATTATGACCATAAATAATAATAATGAAAATGTGCAAAAAAACTAAAATCTTACCCCATGTATTCCAAATCCAAGAGTATACTAACGCCAAGCACAAAAAAAACAGCATAACTAAATATAATGGCGCCATCTATATATATTTTTACTAACTAAACTTATTATGAGAAAATTAAGAATAATATACTATAAACTAAATGGAACTGAATATATTAAATAATAATAATTAAATAGCTATAATTTTGAAGACATATATTTATATATAAAATTAGCTGGATAATTATAGTCTAGGCAACTTTGAAAGATCTTTTTTATAATTATTAATTTTTAAAACTTCTTCAGATACTAAATCTTTTATTTCTTTTTATATAATTTAGAATAACATTTCTATGAAATTGAAATGTGAAGGCACAACTATTCCAATACGGCATTTTTATGACATCAAAATCAAAAGAGTCTCTTTTATCAAAAATATAAATTTTTAGCATATTATTTTCAATTTTTAATTGATATCTAGGAAGTTTGCTGACTCCAAATTGCAATTGGTTTTTATTAATTTCAAGTAGAGTGGATAATTCTTTAAATTAGAGCAACTTTATTGCTGAAAATAATTAAATCATCGATATATCTGAAAAAGTAACAAGAGTCTGTATCAATTTTTTCATTCTCGTAATAGTGTAAATAAATATTAGCCAGACTATTACTTGCTGGGCCACCTTGTGGCTGACCATTTATTTGTTGATAATAATAGTTCTTATGAAATATGTAATTTTCTTTCAAAACAAATTGTATAATAGTATTAAATTTATCATAATGTATCAATTTATTTAATGAATATTTAATATAGACATTTCTAAGTACTAAAATCATATCCTCTATATCATTAGAGTTGAATAAGTCTTCGAAGTCAAAGCTATGCAAAGATTTAATACATTTGCCTTGCATGTTCTCAACGATATCTTTACTGTTTTTACAATAATGGAATTTGAGATATTGTCTAGAGTGTGTTGTATAACTTTTGCAACACCTTGCCTGGTTGTGTAATATAGGTATTAAGACCATTAGTAATAGTTCTAAATTTAATTGGACTCTTATGAAATTTTTGTATTAGAAAAAGAGAAGGAAAATTGATATTCTTTGTGTATAAATCTAGTTTTTTATAAAAAGCTGAAATACGGTTAATGATTTCTCTACTGCTGTTATTAGATTTAATAAACGCACTATTGTTTATCAAGTATAAAGTTATAAAACCATTTGCAAATGATTGCATACTTGCCCGGAACTTTATCTACATAAACATTAATGAAATCTTTTGAAGATTTGAAATTTGGTGTTTTATATCTTTGTACGTAATATTTTTATCGGTTTTATAGTTCAGCTTAAGTATATATACAGTTAAAAGTTAAATATATATATAATATCGAAAATAAAAAAAAGTTTTATTATGTAAATCAATTAAAAATGACAATTTTTTTCCGATTAATTTCGCTTTGAAATTTCGTAACATGTGTCCTTGCGCCAGCATACTTTACAGTTATAATTTATATACGGTCAGATTAAGTTTTATGAACTGATATGCTTGCCGATATTCTTCTAACCTGTACATAATGCCTCTTGAGAGCTGACACAGGTAATAATTAGCTGTTACAGAATTTCACTTAATGAAGCTTTGATAAAATCTTATTCGTCCCACAACTCGTCTTACGTTTCGTCTGTTTTTGACTTGTCCGATTCTGGGGTTGCATCTCAATCAGTTAAGTAGTACAACTTATTCCCTTTGTCTTGTCTTTTTGCATATCGCATAGTCATTTCTGGTGATTAATAAAATATTATTGTTACTATTACTTGGTTGTAATCATTTCGAGTATTGACTTAATTTTACCCGTATGAATATAACCTCAAATAATAGCTTACCGTATTTTAGTTCTGTCGTATGTAACATCAAGGAGATGATATATCATTGAATTTAATTTTGACGATAGAGTGCAAAAATCAGAGAACTTTACATAAGTTAGTATATATATATATAGCTGAAACAATCCTATATATCTCTAAATTTGTAAAGTGTAAAAATTAAATTGATATTTTTATTTGTCGTGTAAAAATTCTGTACGTATCTCTATACTAATACATTTAACAACGAAATATGGTAGTTTCTCTCCCAATCAGAAAAGTTTACGAATTCCTTTTCTGTTTAGTAATTTTTGTTGAGACAGAAAAAGTTTCTACATTTTTTTAAAAAAATTTCATTAACAAAAAAATAATAATAAAATTAACTGATTAAATTTTTAATACGTATGAAAATAAAATTATTTTTATTATTTGAAATTAGAAATCGAAATTGCTGAAGCGTAAGTATACTGAATGATATATTTGTTTTAGCCAAATTTATAATTCTGTATACTAAATTTGTAATTAAAAAAGCCTTGTATTAATGTATACTTTTTCAGAAGCATAAATAAAATGTAAATATTTCTTATATATTCCTATTTTTCCCTCACGTACAAAAAAAAGTAATTTACAGTATATTTTTTATGTTTATTGCTATAATATATTATTTACATTATATTCTTTTGGACTATCTTTGTTGGAGAATACTCTTTCTACATTTTTTAAAGAACTTTTTTTAAATTAGAAAATAATTGTAAAAAAGACTCTTTGAAATAAATCTTGTCGATGCAGGACATTTTCATCAATATAAAAATTAAAAACTTTATTATAATTTGTGACGGCGTATAGATTAGATTATTTACTGTATAACAAATTTGTTTTTGGGTAGGTGATAAGTATTTTATGATACATGTTAGTTTTTATAAAAATGTATTTTTGGAACGTAAAATTTCTAAAACCGATCTATTTAATCATTCAACATTTAAATAAGTTTTCTAAATGATATAAAGATCATATTTGTTTCAAGTTTGTTGAGTTTCATTAATCTACACTTTATAAAACTTGTGTGATGGTTACATAAATAAACTGTCAGTAGTTTGGTCATTAAAATAATTGTGATCAATAAAACTCTTAAACTTATTCTTATTTTAAAATGCAACTTTGATCTAAGTATGAACTTTTGAGTTTTCTCACTATGCGTTTTACCACAAGATGAATGTTACCAATTTTAAGTAACAAGTTTACTTTTTAATTCTCAGCACGCAGTTCTTTACGTGCATTTTAATGATTATTTCTTGAGATACATTTTTTTATAATTCAAAATCTAGAACTTTTTCTTAGACAATATCTGGCAAATTCTTCGAGTTGTTGCCTCTCGCCCACTGAAGTATGAGGGGTTCTCCAATGGATGAGAAAACTTTCTTAAAGAATATACGCTTCATTATGATTATCTAATCACTACTTAAATTCGACCAATGCTATGGAAGCACGTCAACTTAAATAGTAATCTAAATATCTAGAATTTACATCTTATACTTTTCAACAGACGATCCTCAACAATAATACTAGTCCTTGAAAAGGAGATTATATATTTTTTTAACTTGCACCACAGCGATTCCAATATTAGCTTCTCTAATTACTTAGTGTCTGTATGATAGCAATCATCATCCCCAGGTTTCCTTTTCACTTGATTATAAATAATAACCTTCAGTAACATATATCGCGGTTCCTTAAATAAGATAACAAATCAAAAACGTCATGTAATGTTATCAAAAGTATACTCCCTCGTCAGAATAGCAAATAGAACCCATTACAAAAGTTCGACTTTATTTTTCTTTGTAGTGTCTTTCTGATTACTATATTTTTTCTGTTACATTGTTTTTTTTCGAAAATTATTTCCGTAGTGTACAATTTCTGCATAAGGAGAAGAAATATGTGGAAAGAGAATGATCCAAGTTCAATTAATGCTTCATTGTCAAATCCTTATTTATCTTATTATTTTATTATTTGTTTGTATAAAAATAATTTTTCCACAAAAATTTAATACATAATCATCAAATTTTGGTATGAACAAAATCAAATTAAAGAATTTATACCTCAATTTTATAATAAATGCCATAAATTTGAAATCATTACATTTTTTCGACCATATAACATTTTTCATCAAAAATAATCCGATGTGAAACGTTGATTTTTTCGGGTATATCTAGCAATAAATAATCTAATTTATACGCTGTCACAAATTATAATAAAATTTTTAATTTTTATATTGATGAAAATGTCCTGCATCGACAAGATTTATTTCAAAGAGTCTTTTTTACATTTATTTTCTAATTTAAAAAAGTTCTTTAAAAAATGTAGAAAGAGTATTCTCCAACAAAGATAGTCCAAAAGAATATAATGTAAATAATATATTATAGCAATAAACGTAAAAAAAAAATATACTGTAAATTTTTTTTTTTGTACGTGAGGGAAAAATAGGAATATATAAGAAATATTTACATTTTATTTATGCTTCTGAAAAAGTATACATTAATACAAGGCTTTTTTAATTACAAATTTAGTATACAGAATTATAAATTTGGCTAAAACAAATATATCATTCAGTATACTTACGCTTCAGCAATTTCGATTTCTAATTTCAAATAATAAAAATAATTTTATTTTCATACGTATTAAAAATTTAATCAGTTAATTTTATTATTATTTTTTTGTTAATGAAATTTTTTTAAAAAAATGTAGAAACTTTTTCTGTCTCAACAAAAATTACTAAACAGAAAAGGAATTCGTAAACTTTTCTGATTGGGAGAGAAACTACCATATTTCGTTGTTAAATGTATTAGTATAGAGATACGTACAGAATTTTTACACGACAAATAAAAATATCAATTTAATTTTTACACTTTACAAATTTAGAGATATATAGGATTGTTTCAGCTATATATATATATATACTAACTTATGTAAAGTTCTCTGATTTTTGCACTCTATCGTCAAAATTAAATTCAATGATATATCATCTCCTTGATGTTACATACGACAGAACTAAAATACGGTAAGCTATTATTTGAGGTTATATTCATACGGGTAAAATTAAGTCAATACTCGAAATGATTACAACCAAGTAATAGTAACAATAATATTTTATTAATCACCAGAAATGACTATGCGATATGCAAAAAGACAAGACAAAGGGAATAAGTTGTACTACTTAACTGATTGAGATGCAACCCCAGAATCGGACAAGTCAAAAACGACGAAACGTAAGACGAGTTGTGGGACGAATAAGATTTTATCAAAGCTTCATTAAGTGAAATTCTGTAACAGCTAATTATTACGTGTGTCAGCTCTCAAGAGGCATTATGTACAGGTTAGAAGAATATCGGCAAGCATATCAGTTCATAAAACTTAATCTGACCGTATATAAATTATAACTGTAAAGTATGCTGGCGCAAGGACACATGTTACGAAATTTCAAAGCGAAATTAATCGGAAAAAAATTGTCATTTTTAATTGATTTACATAATAAAACTTTTTTTTATATTTCGATATTATATATATATTTAACTTTTAACTGTATATATACTTAAGCTGAACTATAAAACCGATAAAAATATTACGTACAAAGATATAAAACACCAAATTTCAAATCTTCAAAAAGATTTCATTAATGTTTATGTAGATAAAGTTCCGGGCAAGTATGCAATCATTTGCAAATGGTTTTATAACTTTATACTTGATAAACAATAGTGCGTTTATTAAATCTAATAACAGCAGTAGAGAAATCATTAACCGTATTTCAGCTTTTTATAAAAAACTAGATTTATACACAAAGAATATCAATTTTCCTTCTCTTTTTCTAATACAAAAATTTCATAAGAGTCCAATTAAATTTAGAACTATTACTAATGGTCTTAATACCTATATTACACAACCAGGCAAGGTGTTGCAAAAAGTTATACAACACACTCTAGACAATATCTCAAATTCCATTATTGTAAAAAACAGTAAAGATATCGTTGAGAACATGCAAGGCAAGTGTATTAAATCTTTGCATAGCTTTGACTTCGAAGACTTATTCAACTCTAATGATATAGAGGATATGATTTTAGTACTTAGAAATGTCTATATTAAATATTCATTAAATAAATTGATACATTATGATAAATTTAATACTATTATACAATTTGTTTTGAAAGAAAATTACATATTTCATAAGAACTATTATTATCAACAAATAAATGGTCAGCCACAAGGTGGCCCAGCAAGTAATAGTCTGGCTAATATTTATTTACACTATTACGAGAATGAAAAAATTGATACAGACTCTTGTTACTTTTTCAGATATATCGATGATTTAATTATTTTCAGCAATAAAGTTGCTCCTAATTTAAAGAATTATCCACTCTACTTGAAATTAATAAAAACCAATTGCAATTTGGAGTCAGCAAACTTCCTAGATATCCAATTAAAAATTGAAAATAATATGCTAAAAATTTATATTTTTGATAAAAGAGACTCTTTTGATTTTGATGTTATAAAAATGCCGTATTGGAATAGTTGTGCCTTCACATTTCAATTTCATAGAAATGTTATTCTAAATTATATAAAAAGAAATAAAAGATTTAGTATCTGAAGAAGTTTTAAAAATTAATAATTATAAAAAAGATCTTTCAAAGTTGCCTAGACTATAATTATCCAGCTAATTTTATATATAAATATATGTCTTCAAAATTATAGCTATTTAATTATTATTATTTAATATATTCAGTTCCATTTAGTTTATAGTATATTATTCTTAATTTTCTCATAATAAGTTTAGTTAGTAAAAATATATATAGATGGCGCCATTATATTTAGTTATGCTGTTTTTTTTTGTGCTTGGCGTTAGTATACTCTTGGATTTGGAATACATGGGGTAAGATTTTAGTTTTTTTGCACATTTTCATTATTATTATTTATGGTCATAATCATTATTAAACTCTCTTGCAAATATTTTTGTTTATACATATTTCTATTTCGTCCGGATTCCTATAGTAATTTAATTTTCCAATTCTATTCTATTGGTGTTATATTCACCCCCGTGGGTTTTTGGGCCTTTGCCTTGGTTTATCTCCTATGCTATTATGTCGATTCAAATATTTTTTTTTAAATGTCTTCTGAGTTTTTGATATTTATACATTTTTTTTTACAAAATGCTTATTAATTTTTTAAAGAAAACTATGGATTAAAGAACTCATAAATCTTAACTTCTGTTCATTGAGTGTGTGCGAATTCTATTTGTACTTTTTGTATCGATATTCAAAAATATGTAAACTATAATTACAGCTGTAATTGTAGTTGAAGTTGGTTTAATTTTTTTTTTTTTTTTTTTTTTTTGAAAACATAATCCGTACAAAATAAAAGTCACTCAGTTTTCTTCATTGAAATTTTTTTCATCTTATTTAGCAATAAATACCTAATTATTTTACACAAATATAATATAGGAAATAAAAGTGCTTTTCTAAATGAAACAATATTTTAATAAATATTTTCTTATTTAATAAAAAAAAAGAAAACCATGAAAATTGAAGAAATTTCAACAAAGCATTAGCATGTTAGAAGCATACATGTGTCTAGCTTTTTTATCCAGACTTCCTTTTTAAAAATGTGTTATTTAATTTAAACTTTTCACATTAAAATAAATTTGTTTACATCTCTAATGAACTTTTGATTGATCAATTTTCTATTTAGTCAATTGGTTTGCTTAAAAAATCGATTCACAGTCACCTCTTTCCAGTTTCCTGTCTTCTAGGAGTCGTGGTGTTTCCCTGTTTTGGTTTTTAAGGATTCTAGAATCGTTATACATGGTTCATTCCCGATTTTTTTCCAACACGTTCACTTGAGGGAGCAGAATGAATTTTTCTGATACAGTTCACTAACTCGCGCATATGGACATAGGTTTTAAAATCGCTTGAAGAAAAAAAAGAAAGAAAAACAACTACAATAAGAGAAAATTAATGAAAAGTGGGAAATGATCTCTTTTATAATAATTAAAAAATATGAAATAATCTATGTTTTGTACTAAACCAGCTGTGAATAAATATATTTTGGAACAAAAATTCAGTAAAGTCTTTGATCGAAATATGAGTGGTGAGATTTTTCTTTCTAAATTATTAAAAAAAAAAAAAAAAAAAAAAAAAAGAAGAAAAAGAAGAAAATTAATAGATTTAGAATAATATGAGATTTTTTTAATTTTCAAATAAGATTATGCTTTGTGCATCGATTATAAATAACTTGAACCTCATCATAATTACAAATATTTGTTTTCTCTAGAATTGTTGAAAAAGAAATATTATTCATAATTTGATATTTACGTCTTGTATTTGTAAAAATGTGTAATTCACTTTCGTATTTGAAAGGCAATAATTCATTGTGCTTTGGATGAAAAACAACTTTAACTTAATTAAGTTGATTTAAACAAGGCCTTTTTTATTTAATTTTGAAATGATAACAATTTAAAAGGTGAATCGTTGAAAACTATTGACCAATCGATAATATTTTTTTAAAAAAAATACATAGACTTCCCATTGAAAATATTTTACGAAGCGAGGGCTGATATCTGAAGTGTAACTCCGTTCTGACTCATACTCAAGTCATTCCCTGTTCTGACAAGACTGTACACGGATGAAAGACACGTGCATCTTGCTTTCCACGTGCATCTTATTTTCCACGTGCATCTTACTTTCCACGTGCATCTTACACGATGAGAAGGGGGGCATCTACGTCATATCGACATCCAATCAGAAAACTGCAGGCAGCTGTATACCCCTCAACACTTATCAGAGAAGAAGCAGTATACCCCTCAACTCTTCTCAAGGAACCCTATTGTTACACGTGGTGCGAGGGGTTGTTACACGTGGCGAGAGGGGGATTGGCCCTCCCTCCTTATCTAACAGGTTGAGAGGGGGAAAGGGGGAGGAGAAAACCCTCCTATTGGACGATGGCTCCGTTGGCGGCGGGGGGATGGGGGACCCCCTATTGGACGATGGCTCCCGTTGGAAGGGGGAGGGGGAATGGCCCTCCCTCCTTTTCCAACGGGTTGAGAAGAGGAGGAGGGAAACCCTCCTATTGAACGATGGCTCCATTGGCGGGAGGGGAGTTTGATTGACAGGTGACACGCCCCTTTTATTGTTCTCACTGGGGACCTGCTATTACTACTCGCGTGCGAGATTAAGGAAAGGATAGAAAACCCCCTCTGCATCAATTGCAATACCAGAGGCCACATGGCCTCATCTACAGAATGCCCCCAATTCCCTAAACCTAAAAAAGGTAAAAGTAAATCCCCGGTCGAAAATTTAAAAAGAAGCATTAATAATAACCCGGTAAAACCTGGAATAACCTATGCTCAAATTTTAAACCCCAAAAAAGCCCAACAGATGGCAGCACCCGGGAATGCCTCCTCGGCGTCTAACAAAATCGAAAATAATAAAAATGATAATATTAATCTGGAAGCACTTAATGCTACCCAATCCGATTCAAACGAGTTTGGCTTTTTACAAGCCATACTCGAAATGCAAAAGATATTTAGCCTCTTTCCCTCACTACTCAGTGAGATGAAAAAATCTTTCAACTGCAATAACCCGGCAGACAAACTTAATTGTCTGCTAAGAAGAGTCTGCTCCTCCCTTAACAACCTAACTATTAATAATGTATAGTTCGTTTTTCGGGCTCTCCATCTATTCCTGGAACGCTGACGGAGTGAGATCGCGTATTGTTGAGATACGCGATTTCATTGATAAGCACGCCCCCGACTTATTTTTAATACAAGAAACACACTTGAGACCAGAGCATTCTTTTAAAATCCCTAATTACTCTTGCTACGGGAATGACAGGACCCACCCAGCCCCGGCAGGGGTGAAACTGCAATCCTAATTAAAAATTGTATTTCTCATTACCATGTCCCCACCCCGCCCCAGGTAACTGGTGTCGAGGCGACCCTCATCATGCTCACTCCCATAGATCATGAGCCGATTATCATCGGATCGACTTACATTCCGCCGTCGTATCAAAATTTCAGAAACCTGGGTGTCGCCCTCGACCCAATTTTTAATATTAATAATATCACCATTTTAGTTGGTGATTTTAACGCCAAGCACACCTCGTGGGGTTGCCCTGTGAGCGACACCAGAGGAAATAGACTGCATCATTATGTTATTAATAACAGCATTGAAGTCTTAGCCCCCCTACTCCTACCAGATTCGGTATTGCTTCAGCCACTATTATAGACTACGCCCTTATCAAAAACTTGAACTGGCCCTGCAAAATTGACTCAATCTCTGAATTAAGTTCCGATCACAACCCCATCAAACTTCACTTCCCGAAAACTGCAAATTTTGAACTCCCCCCACCCCAACTAAATACCAATTGGAATGTTTTCACGAAAACACTCGCAAATACTGAAAATCTTTATCTCCCGCAGGCCAGCTCTACCTCAGAGATTGAGTCCCAAGTCAGAGAACTCTCTTCGGAGATTCTCAACGCACACGTGAAAGCATCGAGGCCAATGATCCATTCGGAGCCACCATATGTACAGGGTGAGCTCAAACACCTCTTCCGGGAGAGAAATAAAGCCAGAAAATTATGGCAATTCACTAGATTTCCTCAACATAAAACTGATTTAAATAGACTCCAAAATAAAATTAAAAGATTAGTAGGAAAATACAGACAACAGGTATGGGAGGATCACCTTACTTCCCTGGATGCTGAAGACGGCTCCCTTTGGGGAACCGCCCGAGCTTTCAGGAAAAAGGCCTCCCCGATTTCCGCCCTTAATGGCCCTAACGGTATTGCTCTCAGTGATTCAAACAAAACTGATCTAATCGCTCAATCACTCGAGAGCCAATTCCAGTTAAATAACATTCATAATCCACAAAAAGACCAAATTATTTCTTCCATCGTCGACCCTTACATAAATGATCATACTAACACCACTGACGCTATTCAACCCGCTCTTCCGTCGGAAATTATTAATTACATTAAAAAGATTAAAATCAAGAAAAGCCCGGGAAGAGACGGGATTACTAATAAAATGATCAAAAACTTACCCCTCATTACCGTCTTTAAAATAACTAACATCATTAATAACATGTTCAAACTCAGAAACTTTCCGAATGCTTGGAAAACTGCTGTTATAATCCCCATACTCAAACCTGGGAAAAATCCCAAATTGGCTGAATCCTACAGACCAATTTCTCTCCTACCGATTTTAAGCAAGCTGGCGGAGAAAATTATCTCTACCAGATTAAATGCATTCCTTGAGAGCGAAAACATCCTCGTTCCGGAGCAGCACGGGTTCCGTCCTCGTCTCTCCACCTCCCATCAACTACTCCGTGTAGTTGAGTATATCAAAGATGCCATCGACAGAAACCAACATGTTGCGGCAGTGTTCCTTGACATTCAGAAAGCTTTCGATAGAGTTTGTCACACTGGCCTTCTCTTTAAATTAATTACTTATAAAATCCCACCCCCACTAATCCTTTTATTAAAATCCTACATCAGTGATCGCTCGTTCACTGTTAGAATTAACAGAACGTTCTCTCAAACTAGACCTGCAAAAGCCGGCATTGCCCAAGGTTCTATCTTGGGGCCTGTCCTTTTTAATCTTTATGTAAATGACATAATTAAAACTACTAACACCATGATCTGTATGTATGCGGACGACACTGCCATTTTGAGTAGACATTACAATTCCAACACACTGACACAAAACATCAATGAACACCTGGCTCACCTTGAAATCTGGTTCTCCGTTTGGAAAATCGCAATAAATACCTCGAAAACTGAAGCAATATCCTTTTCTCGAAAAAGACCGTCCCCCGAAATCACGCTCCAAAACCAAAGGATACCCTGGTCTCTACACACCAAATATCTTGGTGTCATTATTGACAAAAACCTCACGTTCAGACAACATATTACACACGTTAGAAATAAATTTAAAAATGCTACGAGTAATCTTTTTCCCCTAATTGGCAAAAAGTCTAAATTAAATAGACAAAATAAATTGCTTATCTACACTCTGATCTTAAAACCCCTTCTGACGTATGCTTCACCAATCTGGGCACATGCAGCAAGAACCAATATCAATCTCATTGAAAGCTCCCAAAATGTTATATTACGACAAATCCTCGATGCACACTGGTACATGAGGAACGCTGACATTAGATCAGCTCTTAAAATTCCGACCATCAGACAATCTATTAGAAAACTAGCAGTAAACTTTTTCAGTAATATAGACGGGCATGAAAACCCATCTATTCAAGAGATCTCTCATTATCCAACCTATCCCTTCATTCGTAGACCAAGAGACATCTTGGTCGATCCTGATTTTAATTAATTTCTAACTTTATTTTTTCTCTTAAATTTTATTTTTTATTCTTAAATTCCTTTTTCTCGAAATTCTACTGCGATCCAACTATAGCAGATCGTTCTGATTGGCTACTTATTTTTGCAAGTCCTTATACCCCATTACTTGAACTCCTGGCTCGGCCAATAAAATTGCTTTCTTTCACTCTCCAGCCCAAAACCCCACCCCCTGATATTTTTTCCCGCACTTTCTGATCTTGGTTCTTGCTGCAACCCGATTGGCCACTGTAACTCCGCCCACTTAATGGACGCTTCGAAATATGATTTCTAGCTCTTAAAAGAGCTTTTTTATTTACTCATAACTTTTCATCTAAATGTTTATGCATAATATTTTTTATATTTTCTAATTCTACTTAACTTAAATTCTAATTTTATCTAATTACTTTATTAAAAAGGGCATTGGTAAATCTAGTACAGTCATCTAAAATTCCAGCATAGGAGGTTAGAGTCCGACGGGACTATGTAGCGTTGGGATGATTGTTGGAGCACTTAGTCCTTCCGGACTCTAATCTCCTATCATGAAATGTAGATGACTGAACAATTTTACTATGCCCTTTTTAAAAAGATAATAAAATAAAATAAATCAGTACTAAAAGAGAAACATTGAAATGCAAAGGATTTTACAGAAAGTAAAAATAATTAAGAAAAAGACAGTCTGAAAAATAAACGACGCCCAAAGTGTCCGGAGTATCATTAGCCAATGGGGAGAGACTGCAGTTCAACGAAGTTGAAATGCAGTGAGAGAGAAAAATTTAAGAAAAGAAGAGAAACTTTAGGATTTAAGATGAGAATTTTTGTTATTTAATATATAATTAGTTAAATTAATTAATTTAATTTAATTTAAAATAGAATCTACACTTTATTGGCAGGGGAGGCGATTACTCTTAATAAACATTGCAGTTTTTCAGTTGGATCAGTACATTTGGAGGATTTTTCCATTTCGGAAAGTAGAGAGGGAAATAAGGTAAAAATTCTTTGCATTTCATTGATAGCTTGTAAGAGGCCAAATTCGCCAGAATCATTTTGTGAAACATTATGTGTTTCCTTATTACATTCATTATTTTTTCTATTTTCAGGAATGTCTGACGCCGAGGAGGCAAATCCGGGTGCTGACATCTGGTGTCTAGTATTTGAGTTAAGTACTTGAGAGTAAAGTAATCCGGGAGTTATAGGGGTGGTATTTAAGTTTTGTTTTTGGTTATTATCAGGGGATTTTCCTTTACTTTTTCTGGGCTTGGGAAAGAGTGGACATTTAATTGAGGAGGCCATATGACCTTTAGCTTTACAATTTATGCAGAGCGGATCTACAATTTTTTTCTTTGATTTTGCACATACCTGTCCTGTGATTTTCACCACATTTCAGGCATCTCGTTTTCATGTTACAATTAGCAGTTGCGTGATGGAAAAAGTTACAATTAAAGCATTGTGTAATTCTATTTCCTTTTTTGAAGGGGTCAATCTTTATCTGCATGTAGAGACAGCTACGTATCTGAAATATGTCATTGACATTTTCATCACGTGCTATCTCTATCATGTAAATAGGGAGGGGGGTTTTCGATACAAATCTTTTAAGTTGGGATATTTTAACAATTTTTATTCCTTTGGAAATTAAGTCTTTCTTAATATCTTCCGGATCAATGTCAACAGGTAGGCCTTTGATTACAAGTTTAAGTGGTCTAGATAATGGGGGTTCGATAGTATAAAACTCCAGGTTTTTATTTTTTTAAATATTTAGTAATTTCATCATGGTCGTTTTCGTTTTGGGCTTCGATTTTTATGTATCCTTTAGCATGGGTGTTAGTTGCTGTGGGAAATTTTCTGTAAAGATCCTGTAAAACCAAATTATAGGAATCAACGATTCGCATAAAAATGGGTTTGGTTTTAAAAGCTGGGGTGACTTCCTCGACATCAGTCATTTCAGAATCTAGTGCTTCAAAAGAGTTATTAGTATTAATATCTTTCTTTTCAACTAGAGGGGGATTTTTAATTGTTTTCTTAGGGAAAACAAAGTCCGAATCGGTAGTACTTTTAGATTTAGAAGTCTTAGCCGGTTTAACTACCGGGGCAGCAGATCTTTTAACCGGTTTTGGTTTATTGTTTTGAGGACTAAGGACAATCGGGCGAGGTAAAAGCTCAGTCATCTTACCTTCAATGGATTTTATCTTGGCCTCCAGATTTTTCATTTCGGATTCCAAAGCCAGCCTCACGTCTGGCATAGGGCAGGGCGCTTCATCTTCAATTTCGAGCAACGATCTGATGTACCTGAGACGAGCTTGAAGTATCCTCTTTTCATTGGCGGGTTCGTTATCTCCTTTAGTCGGTGGATTTTTAAAAGAGCTCTGGTCAGAAGAGTTTGGACCAAGGTCATGCATGATTATGCTTTTGACTATGTACTCCGTAACCCATCCCCAACGACAGGAAGTGCGCTACACACACACACACACACACACACACACACACACACACACACACACACACACACACACACACACACACACACACACACACACACACACACACACAGAGATTATTTTTTTTTTTTTTTTTTTTTTGCCTTTTTCAAAATCAACCAAAAGCGGAGAGCAGAGTGCACGCGATCTTCTCTTTTCAAACAATTAAATCTCACCAGCAATGACATCCAATAATTCACAAAATAGCTGTAAATTTATGTTTCGAGGTATCTCTTTCCGATTTTTTCGAAATTTCGCAATTGTCCATAATTCTGGAGATCTTCGTATAATAAGGACCATTATAAATTTATCATCTTCCATCCTCTCAAAAATTGACACATTTGTTGAGTAATTCAGAGTACCACTGAGAATTGTACCTCTCGTGAAATAGGTTGCCAACCCCTTTCTATTGTATAAAAGTAAAATTGTATCATACTGTTTGTTCATTAAAACGTGAAATTTAATTTTTCATTACTTTAAATCCACCTATTCTTCCTTTAAAAATCATTTGTTCAGGAAAAATTAAACAGTTTCGTTCTGTACATCATTTATCTAGAGAATTGATCGACAAACTGTGTTCCACGAGTCCCAATAAAAAAAATGGGAAAGAAAAATTACAAATATGTATGCAAAATGGATTTATGTTCTCATGAAATTCGTTTAGCCACAATTATCTAAAGATCATAGACTAAAATTAAAAATTTTATTTATACATAATTTGAAATTTTTTTTAACTTTTATTGTAATATAATAAATGAATTTTAAAACTTTATTTTATGCAGTAGATTGTGAATATACTATTGTTTGCTATCCCGAGTTCCACGAAGTAATTTTATACTAGTTAGTACAATGTTTTGAAACCTTTTACATTTGTGGGGGAAAAAACATCTATAATGAAGAAGATAAAAAAAATTTATCGACATATGAACAGATTCGATGCTAAAATTTAAATTTAAGCTAGAAGACCTACATTTTAGGTTACCAATTCATGCCATATACGCAGAATTTCTCACACAGCTATAAACATTTTCATGCCATTCACAAAAATGTATTTAGAAAGTGAAAAATTTGGCAACAAAAACAAAATACAAAAACGAATTGAACACGGAATATGAAATGCTACTGCAGATAATTTCAAAAAGCTTATACGTCGATAGTTTGTGTAAAAAATTGTGAACACATACCTCAGTTACTAAGTATAATGCATGCGTAGGTGACATTTGGATCACAAATTTATATTATCAATGAGTAAATAACATTAAAATTACATCATAAAAGTTTTTAATAAAAAATAAAATATTTTTTTAAAATTGTCTTTACATATAATATCAAAAATATGTTTATCTATATACTTTAAATATTATTTTAAGATATATTCCCTTCAGCGAGGAAGGGGTTTCCTCGAAAACATGTTACAGTTCTAAGGGGTCCAAGAGTTGAAAAAGTTTGATGATTGACCAATGTCCAGACATGAGAAGTCTTTCATGGTCAAGATTCACTCTGCTGCTTTAACCCCCTCGCCCGAAAAAAAGAAAAAAAAAGAGCTAACATTTATTTTACCAGTTTGACGACCGTCACCCTCCCTCACCCCCCCCCGCGTGTCCTCTTTCGGAATTTCATTGAAAAGGTTACCCGAGAGAGAAATTTATTGCCCATCTTGGGAATCTTAAGACAAATATTTGTGCCAAAAATTTCGCAATAGCCAACGCCATCTAGATGTCATGTAAGGTGTTAAACTAATGGCCCGCCATCACCTGACAATTGCTTCATCATACTTGCCTGTTATAAAAACAAACTATTCTCTATAACAAACCACTGATGAAGGGATTCAAGTGGTACTCTATTTCAAGACTTTTGATTTAAACCCTGAATAAAGATTTATATGTGTGAGCATGTTAGAAGAGAAAACCTCTAAAATAATTGCAAAAATTGAGAATTATGTGAATAAATGTGTCGATGATAACTTGAACGAATAATATGGATGTGATGTGGAAGTTAGAACAGTGAGGTGTTTCTTACACAATAGCCACGAATCTCTTTATTTATAGTATTTTACTAAAGATAGAAAATAAAATTTTTTAAGTATGAGTTTATTTATGTAGTTAAGTTTATAATAGCTAAAACTTTTGCAGTAAATTTAATTCTAAAATTTAAAAGGAAACAGAGTATTAGACGAATTTTTTTTTTATAAATGTGAATAAATGAGTCTTTCACACACACACACACACACACATATATATATATATATATATATATATATATATATATATATATATATATATATATATATATATATATATATATATATACAAAAAACAAATCACTAATTACAAAAATGAAATTAAACTAATAATTTAAAATATCACTTGCCTGTACAAATTCATTCTGATATAAGAAAGAATTAATTCATTTACCTTTAAAATGTACATTAATATTACCAATAAATATGTTATAAAAAAACATACATTTTCTTTATTTATAAGTGACTTCTTTTTTTTTTACATAATGATAAAACTCGAAACATGTAATTCATTTTCAAAGTATTAGTAATCACTGCATAAATGGATTATTAAAAACTTTTTCCAATATTTTTTATTTGTAATTGAGTTCCTCATTTACTAAGCTCAAATATATATTTCTTCTTCAAAATTGAATCCATTAAAAAAATATTTTGATTCACGTGAATTAAAAAAAAACCAGATTATTATTTTTACAGTGAAAATTTCATACGCAAGGGCATTTAAGTATTATACTCAAGACATGGAAGAAAAAACTGCCTGAAAAACCTTCTCCCAAATTGGGACAAAACTTTTATGTTTCAATGAACCACTAGGGCATAGAAATATGCTATAACGCCAAACCAGGCAACCCAAAAAAATAACGTCATTGTCCATCTACCAATGACAAGCAACCTCTTATCCTTTGACCATGCCGAAGAGGAATGCCCGAGGTGTGAGGAACTCAAAAAATGCTCTTTATTTAACGTTACGCCAACAAAGGTATTGTCCATTTTTCAGTGTTACGTACTGTTCAGTTCAGTTCAGTACAGTGATATCACTGTAATAGTGGAGACTTGGCCAACGCCCTATGCTCCGGTAAAATTTTGATTAGTTTTTAACCTAAGTTGTAACGTACAGCTCGTGATTGCATTGTTCATCAGTAGTTTGAATTATCGCCTTGTGCTTCAACAGAGATTGATGAAAGTAGAGTATAGAGTAGCTGGAATTTTAGAACCTATATTGGATGATGTCAAAATTTTTCAACATGCTCTATTGTTTTACATTTCGCTATTGATGAATAAGACCATTCTCCGTGGTTGGAGATAAAAAATTTTTAAATTTCACGCTGCGATTTGTATTTGATACAGTATAATATAAAATGTTCACTAGTTTCTGGTACTTTACAATCTGCACACAAAGGAGAATTTGTTTCTTTAAAAAGGAAATATATATCATTTAATGGCATTTTTTTACCTAGCAACTTATTGATTAAAACTTCTAAATTTCTATTTTTTAATGCCTGTCTCTTCCATTTTTCAAGATGAGAAATATAAAAATAATTTTCATAACTTTAGCTCTTTTAACATATTTCTTCACTTTTAATTGTGTGTTGTTTTTTGAAATGTGTATGTAGGTCCTCCCAAGTTATCCAAGAAATAATATTCCACAGCTCTGGAGAGGCTTTAGCTAATTTAATAACTTCTTCATTAATCCCTATTCCCTTGTGAGCTGGTACAGTCGGCCGAAAAAATTGTTGATCACCGTGACCCTTTCAAAAAATGATTGGAAATTGAAAACGACCTTTTTTGAAACACCATCTTATTTGAAACCATATCGTTTGAAGCCATGTCATTTGAAACCATCTCGTTTAAATTTCATTGCCATGTCATTTGAAACAAGCCCGCCCCCTACCTTTTCGTCGACTCGTTGTACACGAATCTTGTCCCTGTTCACCATTTTTACCCCAACGTATTTAAGGTCTAAAAGGGACGCGGCTCGTTTGATATGACTCTTGTCTCTTTTCATCCGTTTTATACCCCAACGTTGTTTTTAGGGTCTCGATTCCCGTTTGAAGCAAAATATGAAGGAGGCGTTAATAGGAATTTTCGAAAATATTTTCAAATTTCACACAAAAAGATTTTTCAGGGCCGAGAGAAAAGTTTTCCTTCCACCCCAGAGCGGCGATTGAGACAGGGGTCAAATGAAGGACACAAAATGTTTCATATATCTCCCAAAAAATCTTTTTCCACTGCGGGAGACCCCCAGAGAGACAGGGGTCCAATGACATGCTGGACAGGTCCAATGAAATGCTGGACAGATCCAATGAAATGCTGGACAGATCCAATGAAATGCTGGACAGGTCCAATGAAATGCTGGACAGGTCCAATGAAATGCTGGACAGGTCAAATGAAATGGTGGTTAAACCACCTCATTCCAATCTAGGGGACAATTCCCTCCAATCTTGGGGACGATTCACAGAGATGCATCTAGGTGAGAAGGCCTCCAATCTTGGTGACGATTCTTTGGGGGTCGTGAAGAGGTTCGATTGGTCCACCGTGAGACAAATAACGTCTGGATCTTTACCATCCTCCGGAATGTTGGCAATCGACAATTCGATGCGGACAGGTTGGCCGCCATGGTGAAACACGTTTGGCGTGGGCGAAAAAGGCTAGGCGAGACATGTTGTTTCAGAGTGAGAAGGGCTGCTGAGCGCTCACCGCTTATACTCTGTTGGGTCACGTGAATGATTCCTATTGGCCCAGAAAGATTATTCAGCATAAATGAGACCCAGGGGAATCAGCGCAAGTTTAGCGCAAATTAGCTGAGCGATCCAATCTTGGTATACTATTGGACCCGAAAAAAGGGGGACCGAGTCAACTCGACTCGATCCCCCTTTTTCGGGTCAAATTTTTTTTTACAAAATTGAAACTTTATGGCTCCATTCCGCCTGCAGCTTGTTAAACTGCTGCAAGTATTTGGCAAATTGGTAAGATTTTACCATGGTGCAATACGAAACGTCCTCGTGCACCTCCTCATGCAAGGAGTTGGGAAAGGTTCCGTCGTAAATGTCGTTGAATTCAGGCAGCGTCTCCAGGGATATGGCAAACACTCCCAGCTCTAGGAAAATTTTTTGTTGTTCTGTTCCTTTGACCACCATGAGGCCTCCTTGGCCCATCTGGCTCAACTTGTCCCTCACGCAAAAGGATAGGTATTTCACGGGTACACTCTTGGGTAACGGGGCGTGTACCAGACGAAGACGTTCATGTTTGTGGCTGTTGGATCGCATTTCGTGGGGCGTGGAGTTGATCCCGGCATGATTCACCGTGATGCCCATCATTTGGAGATCGCTGCCATCGCTGGGAGTCGTGGCAATGGAGAATTCGATGGGCACTTGCTAGCCCTGGTGATGAAACACGTTGGTATGAGCAAAATAAACGGGTTACATGGTGCTTTATCTGAGAAAGAAGGGCCCTTATATGGGCTCGAGGACGTCAGAGGGCATCCCATGGGCCAAAGCGTTCTAATGCGAGCGTTCCACATGTGTTTCCAAGGTTGGGGACACACCACATGCCAAGGTAGGTTCTCGTCTCGATGCATTTCCCAATCGTCGAACCACGTCAACCAGGCCACGTACATGTCCGCCAGTCACGTGCAGTTCGTGAGATCCGAAGGGTAAGCCTCCGTAATTTGAGGCAGATACGCCTCCTAAACTTGGCGAGACGGGGAATGAACCACGCGAAAGAACTTTAAGTCGACTCCTTTATCCCACGTCAGATCCAAATGACTCTTTAACACAATGACGGTTTTTCCAAACGAACGAGGAACGTGCACGACAAAGTTGAGGTGTAAGGATACTCTGACTCGTAATACGTGACTCGATCTGGCCACCGACCCAGATTTCCAAATACGATAGTGGTGCGATGACGACACTGGTGCAATAAGTGTTGTACCGAAACCATTCTGACAAAAAAATGAGACTTGTTTTCAGATTCATTATTTTGTTGACAACAAAAAATATATACAATCAGCTACAGGCAACTATTGACAGACAGATCCATGGGTTAGATGGCTTTAAATTCGATACATTTTTTTTACACAAGGGTCCAGTCTGGGCATTATGAAGTCCATAGATGCCAACTCCCTTTCAAATTCATTCAGGAATGAGATGAGATCACCATCAAAAATATAGGGTACTGTGTGAAGCAGCTGCAGTTTTTGGGCTGGGGCTCCAAATACGAACGACATGATCTGGTCGAGTGCATCCATCGGCTCCAAAGTGTCGAGATCTGGGGGAATCTGCACAGGCGGTTGTGGGACAACTGGAATCTGCATAGGTTCTGGGACATGTAGAATTTGCACTGGGTCTGGAATCTGCATAGGTTCTGGGACATGTAGAATCTGCACAGGCTCTGGAATCTGCATAGGTTCTGGGACATGTAGAATCTGCACAGGCTCTGGAATCTGCATAGGTTCTGGGACACGTAGAATCTGCACAGGCTCTGGAATCTGCATAGGTTCTGGGACATGTAGAATCTGCACAGGTGGTTCTGGGGGAATCTGCACAGGTTCTTGTGACTGAGGAATCTGCACAGGTAGCTGTGGGGCTTGTGACACTGGAATCTGCACAGGTTCTTGTGACTGTGGAATCTGCACAGGTGCTTCTGGCACAGTGGAATCTGCACAGAATCTAGGATATGTGGAATCTGCACAGGTTCTGGGACATGTGGAATCTGCACAGGTGGTTCTGGGGCATGTGGAATCTGCACAGGTGATTCTGGGACATCTGGAATCTGCACAGGTTCTAAAAATAGCTCTTGAAACTGTTAAAATTACACCTCTTCGCAGGTGTTAAATCACTAGTTCCTACCTCTACACGGGGGCGGAATATTCACGCTGGGTTCGAATGAAATTCAACCTCCACACAGGTTGAGCGAAGTTTCCAAAAAAGGGCGGCGCGTCTTCTCCACGAACGCTTCTTTTGTTTTCACACGTTCCAAACTTTGATTCGAGATTTTATTGATCCCTTCCGAGCCCCCATAATTTGTGAGAGACAAGGGTCCAAAACATTTGTCTTTCTTCTGGTTTATTTGAAACGTAACAAAATTAATTTAAAAAAGTAGCTATTCTAACAAATAGATTTCCATGATGTGACGATGGGAACGCCTGCTCGCGCACCCCCAGTCTCTTTTTCTCTCTCCTCGTTTTCTACAAAAAACAAAGTTCGTGTTGAACCTTGGATCAGCTGCGCCTGCGCGCGAAGACTGCGTGTTGTTTTGTTGACAGATTCAATTGGGTGGCGACTCCGCAACCGATTCCACGAACATAAAAAGATAAAATATATTTAGTTAACTTAAATTTTAATTATTTTACTCATCTTCAGAGTTGTTAATAGAGATATTTCTGTATTAAATTATCTAAAATAAAAACACAAGAATATAATATGTAGCCCTACGTGTCATACATCAAAACAGGTTTTTTTCTCTCTCTCTATATATAATCATGTATTGGAGAAATTCTTGGATTGACAGGAGAAATGCAACGGGCAGTCGTTTATCCTATTATATTTTATTTCAATATTCAGTAAAGCAGTCTGCACTCCAAGCCATGACAAAACGAGAGCTCTTTCAGCGTTGATCAGCAGCGAGTGAGTCGTTAGTTCACGTGTCTTCTTTAAGTCCGGTGAAAGTAGAAGTCAAAGTTCTTATGTGGGAGGTGGGTTGAGTTGTCCTGGTAGGAAGTTTACCCCAAATGACACTTCAAGGGCTGGGGATTTCTCATATATATACAATGTATTATACTATATAATTTTACATTCTTTTGGGAAACAAAAATTTCGAAAAGCATTCACTACAGAAATGAAAAAATATCTTAATTTACTACAGGTTCATTAATGTTTATAAAGGGTGTTTTTTTAGAGGTATAGAACTTTAAATTGCAATAAAACAAAGATGTATTATTCGATTGACAAGGATATTTTTTTATTCGAAAGATAATCTTGTGGCATTACATTTTAAATATGATTTCTGGCATATGACTGCCACGACTGGCTCGGATGTAGTCCAATCTGGACGTTCAATTTTCGATGACTTTTTCCAACATTTGTGGCCGTATATCGGCAATAACACGGCGAATGTTGTCTTCCAAATGGTCAAGCGTTTTGGCTTATCCGCATAGACCAATGACTTTACATAGCCCCACAGAAAATAGTCTAGTGGTGTTAAATCACAAGATCTAGGAGGCTAATTCACAGGTTATTAGGCGGTCACCAAACGTGTCTTTCAATAAATCGATTGTGGCACGAGCTGTGTGACATGTTGCGCCGTCTTGTTGGAACCACAGCTCCTGGACATCACGATTGTTCAATTCAGGAATGAAAAAGTTAGTAATCATGGCTCTATACCGATCACCATTGACTGTAATGTTGTGGCCTTCATCGTTTTTGAAGAAGGATTCCACCAGCCCATAAAGCGCACCAAACAGTCAGTTTTTCTGGATGTAACGGTGTTTCGACATACACTTGTGGATTAGCTTCACTCCAAATGCGGCAGTTTTGTTTGTTGACGTAGCCATTCAATCAGAAGTGCGCTTCATCGCCAAACAAAATTCGCTTATGAAAATCGGGAACAACAGCAATCTCGTTTTGGGCCCATTCGACGAATCTACGTCTTGCTTGATGATCGTTTTGATGAATTGCCAAACCAAACTGAGAATAAATCACTTGACAGCTGTTAAATCGGTCGCCATCTTGGAAAGTAATGCCAACTTAAACTTCTATACCTGAAAAAAAAACAGTATTTACTTGATGATAAATTAAATGCTACCTTCAACATTAGAAATGCAAATTACCATTTACCTTTTGTAAAATTAAAAGTAAAAAGATTATGAAATATTTATAAAGCCTTTATTCACAGCACCATTTTAGTAAAAATATATTATTTATTGATAATTTCATTCTGAATGTGGTAAAAAATTAAGGCATTAAATTTTTTAATTAAATTGTGTATATTAGAGAAGATAAATTTCTGTGTATATATTGAATATAAAAGTGCTGTTCTCTCCTGCATGGTGAAAATAATAAGTCATTTTTGAATCCATAATTCTTTTACACAAAAAAATAAAAATTATAAAATATTTTTGTGGTGTATCTATTTATTATGTAGTATAGGGATCTCTTAACATCTGTTTTTCACAATTTGACTGGTATAAATTTGTCACACAGATGTACATTTTTTTTACTATGGATAACATATTTATTGGTATTTGCACAAGGGTTATCTAAATGTAAAATTCATTAATTTTGATAAGTTTCACATATAGACTATACACATATTATTGAAGTATAACACAGTGTGTATTAAAAAAATCTATGCCACCCCAGCTGAAATGTATTAAGCAAAAGAATACTCTGGATTTTAATTTTTACATAAGTATTAAAGTCTAAAAGGTTCATCTGTATTGATACTATATCCTGCTTATAAATTTAATTCCTGAATAAATTTGTCGTATTGAGTTATTTACAAATATTGACTCAAGAAGAGTACTTAAATCAGTTCTATGATATTTATCAGTAATTAAGATCATGAAACCAAATATGATTTTACATACAGACATTTGATTCTGAGGGATATTTACTTTCTAAAAGCAATAGAAATATTCGAAATCTTAATATAACCTTTTTCAATTCTCAATTTACCTTAAATGAATAACTTGACAAATTGCTGTTCTCAATAATGTACATTAATGCAAAATTCAGTAAAAAAAAAAAAGGTAATTTCAGAAGAAAAAAATTTAAAAAATTATTTTTAATGGCTTAATTGTCCAAAATCACTGATACTTTTGTGTGACGTGTGTTGAAAGGGCAAATTTGAAGTACTTGAATATATTATAATATCGACTAATTTCTTGAAGTCATAAAACCGCCAAATGCTGCGATATACAACCAATAGTGGAAACTGTTCATGATCATGTTTGGACACTGTAATTATAGTGATATATTTTTTTAAAAAATTCGGATGTCTTTTTGCTTGGTGAAATTAGTTGGCAGTTTAATAGGTATGTTCCACATTTCGGAATGGTATGAGTACTGATTTAGCATTTCTTAAGCATTAAGTGTTGGTATGTTCAGCGTAAAAAAATCAAATATTCCCATTAAAACAAAAGATAATGCTTCGCATATTTTAGAGGAACAGATTGTAGGAATTTTGTAATCACACACAGTGTGAAATTTAAAAAAAAAGAAAAAAATCCTTTTTTTTGTTAATTTTATTTTGATGTAGTAAATTCAATGTAAAGATTTAATTTTAAAGAACTGACAACCCAATTACTTGTTTGTTTACTGTTAATTGCCTGTGGTGGTGTTTACAAATTTAAATTTTTATGTCATAACCTAATGAGTTAAATAAAGTGAAAGAAATGTTCAGAAATTCTGAATAATTTGACCTTTTTTTAGCTATTTAATCTGTGATTAAGGAGAGAGAGAGAGGATTTTCTTTAATTTTTTTAGTATCGTTTTATTTGTGTTGGGATGATGATATTTAATACTTTTTTCTTGTAAATAAATTAAAAAAGCCATTTATAAGGTTTCCAGATAATTTTATTAGACATTATCAATAAGATAAAAATTGAGATATAATAATTGAACAAGATATTATGCACGTTAAATATTGGCAGTTAGATTCTCTATTTGTCCTTATAGTATAGTGTTACATTCATAGGGTCTGATTTATACTGCATACCATGAACTGCTTTATTTACTTATAGTGTATTCATGTAATGTTAAAATTAAGTGTCAATAAATGTATATTGAAATGAGTGATTATTGAATAAAACTGTCCGATAAGAATTTTCTACTTCTTTATACGCGCGAGAAATTTTCATGAAAACAATTTAATTTGTTATACTATAAAATAATTTTATTAAAAAGCCTATTTCTTTAAGCATGTTTCTTAATTTATTTTTTAAAAAAGTCAGATTTATTTATTTCTGAATGTTGGAGACAGGCATTTCTAAAAAAGTTCAAAGCTTTTGAAGGGTAATAATTACAAAGGAAGTCAAACAATGAAACATCAAGTGTTTGCTTATAATTAGATATATAATTTCAGGTATCCCAAACCTTTAAATGATGTTAAAAACAATTTCATTTCTATCACAGAAGAATTCCAAATTAATAATCAAAAACTTTCTTTATTAACCAACTATTATTTTATACACTCTGTGTGCTCTCAAAAAGTATAAATATCTTGTTAAACATTAGAAATAGGTATGAAATTTTTTAAATAAAAAAAAAAAGTATGTATCCATGTTGACATCTAGATATATATTATAAATGCGAAAGTTTATGAGGATGCTTGGTCGTCTTTCACGCAAAAAAAACAAAAACTGAATGGATTTTAATGAAACTTTACAGTAATATTGCTTATCAGAATAACACATAGGCTATAATTTATAAAGATATTGTGTGAAGTGTCCAAAATATAACGATATTTGTCAAGTAAGTAGGAAAAAATTCTGCCATCTGCAAGCAATTAAGGCATACTCTACGAAAAAGCCACGTCAGCATTATCTATCGTTTATTTATGAAGAAAAAATTTTGTTTTGTCTACGCAAGGCTTCTTCTAATTTATTCCTGTGATCAGTGTAATCCCTATTTTTTTAATTTCAGAATAAAATGAAGTTTTGTAGGGATAGGTTGTTTTAAATCTCTCTTTATTTGAATAGCAACTATCGATTTTTTTCATGCGTGACCCATAAGAAATTAAAGCTTAGATCAAAATAAATACTTTTATCACTTCTGGTACTTAAAGTAAATAAACTTTGCCCTTCACACTACATAATTTGCTTGTGGTTAGTAGTTAATTATAAAGCTGTAATTTTAATTGAATAGGCAGATATTGCGTTTTTAAGTATAAAAATAATAACTACTGTATTGTATTTTTGGAGTGAGTGAATATTAATGTCGCACTGTTCAGCTACACGAGGGCTTTTGGCAACGAACCTCGTAGTTTGGAACCATGATCAAGTGTCGTGGACGACACCTGACCTGGCACCCCCTTCTCCTAACTACCACACCACACAAACGTAGAAAAAATATTCTACCAATACTTAGCAGGAATATTCTTCGAAATCCACTCTTCCAAGATATATGGCAGCATGGGTTCTATGATTAGTATTTTAGCGGGGAAGGCGAATAGTTTTGTAGCAGATATAGCATTTTCTGCTGGTCGCAAAGATTATTTTTGTCCCGAAAAAATAGTTTGTCAAAATTTAAGTGTCTTATGTTTTTGTATGTTAATGGCCTTAGAAAACGATTTGAGTATTTATTTTAAGTGAACGGTGTATATAATTAATTTTAGTGGAATATCTTTAATTTATTAGCTCTAATGGATAAATTTTCCAAAGTGGAGTTTTTGTTTATCTATATGCCTTAATTTTCTATGTAGTGATCCAAAACAAATATTGTATGAAAAAACTGCAGTAAATCATAATGCGGAGGATAAAGTATTAACGTGCATCGTGCCCCTACGCGGCGGGTCTTATAAAGCTCTAATAAAGCTCGAGCTATGAAAGTAGCTAGACATTTGCCAACTTGACTCTGTCGTTAACATTTTGCTGTTTTTCATTGAATCACCATTATAATTTAAGAAACGGCGTTGCTTGCGAATATTACAATTTCAGATATAAATTATTTACCCTATTTTAAGCGTTATTTACTTTTTTTTGTTTAGCTGAGGTATGATATATTTTTTGTTTAATTTGAAAAATTCACGTAAAATTAACTCATTAAAAACTTCTTTATCCTTCAATCTGTGTTGTTTAATTTTTTAGTGCACCCGTGCGAAGAACTGGTATACCAGCTAGTATCTTATAAATTAATTTCCAAAATTATATTTACTTGCATTTCATGTTTCTGAATGTTCCATATTCTTCTATGAGAAATTATAGATAGTATTTTTAAAAACGTTAAATATTTGTAGCTGGTAATTACTAAGGCAATCAGACAATGAAAGGTATAAACATTAACATTTCAAAATGGGACCATTTCATATCTACATGTTTCCTATAAATTACCCTATTTTATGAATTTATGTGGAGTGATACACTATATACCAATAAGTAATTGGACACATATGAGAAGTTCTTCCAAATTTAATGGTCTCAATTCTATACTGTAAATCATTCTCGTGCGTAAATAAACTACGTGAAAACAAAGGACTTATTATAAGGATGCTAAAAATTATCTATGAATATCAATAAATATATAAACAAAATGACAAATATACTAAACTGAATAAAAAATTATGCTAAAAAATTACGAGAAAAATACTTCATACCTAATTATTAAACAAGGATAATGTAAAAATATAATAAAAATAAATTTCAGAAATAAGCTTTACACACTGATTCAAAACGGGGGGATGTTAGTATCCTCGTCACGTGATTCCGACTTGGCGTCTCATTGTCGCGAATCAACCTCGTTTCGATTGAGTCCAACTGTTGATGCATGATTGAAGAAAATCTGACCTGCTCAATCAGGTGAGAATGAGAATGATTACAGACTGAATAGGTTTCGACTGGTGTGAAATTAAATTTTTGAAACCAACACTTTTCTCTTTGTGATTTACTTTCGGGATTGAATGTATATTAAGAGAAGTCCCACGAAACTGAAAAATCTAGAACGTCATTTATGTTTCGTAAAAGATATTTTCTTCCTGTCTTGTCTAGAATAATTTCCATGTCAGGAAAATATATTAAATCTCAAAAAAGAGAAAATCAAAACATATATAAAACTGAATTTTTCGGTTTTTTGTTGCATAGCTAATGGTAGTTTTAATGAGTTCTTAAAATTCTATAAATAGGGCATCTTAAGAAACGTTAGGCGGCGTGAGATTTGGTTGAAATACACGAGTATTTCGGCACTCCTGCTAATATCTAAGTATATTTTCAATATATAATAATTGGTTTTGATTATTGTTTAAATTACATTAAAAACCATTGAATTATCATTGCATACTTTTTCGGAGGGAGAAATATTGTATACATGCTTTCTTCTCATTAGCTTCTGTTCAAAAGTATGGTTGCGATAGTCGAGAGGTAATTCTTGCGAATTCGAGACCGGAATTCTCCAATCATGAGCTCGAGTCGTTGTGAAGACCTTTGATGTAGGGGGAGTGATGCAAGGTAAAATTTGCCAAGTTTTCAATTTATCACGTTGGTGGGGCGTGGTAGTTATGAGAAATAGTTCCAACTCGGGTATCATCCTTGTCATTTGACCATGGCTCAGAACGAAGTTTGAAAACAGAAGACCGAAAGTATATTTGAATTTCAATCTTTGATCAACATTCAGTTAAAAAAATATTCAGAACCCCTTCAATTTATTCAACCCTTTTTAAGACGTCTTTCTTTCTAAGCTTTGAATACATAAACTTTTCACCTCCATAGATTGTTCAAAAGAATTCTACATGAAATAGAGTGTGATTGAGTATTAACGCAGCTCTCTAAAGCAACTCGAGGGCTATTGGAATGATTTGACTTGCATCAGCCCCTCAATTCGGCGAGTCTTCAACGGCACTAGGGCTGGAATTCATGAGTTCACGAATGCGACATGCAAGCAAACACGGCTACCTGAATAAAATAATAGTTTTGTTCATGAGAGAAGAAAAGCATAAATAGCATCGTTTGTAAACTATTAAATAACTTACTGTCTGCGTGGCCCGGCATTTGCACGAACTTTCTCTACTTTTATAAATTTTCTCTTCCCTTCATAATATCAGCAATTCCAGTATTTTTTTTTTCAAAATTAATTCGTCCCCACCTCTCTGCTTAGCCTGGCGCTTCACGGGCTTTTATCGAGTGTATAACTTAAAATTCTTTGTTTAGAAATTTTTTCACTTCTTTCCTCCCGGCGTTGCACGGACATTTTTGAATGCATAACATATTGTCCTGGAAAGTTCCCTCTCACTACAGCCCTTCTTAGTGTGTGTGTGATTTGTGTATTAAAGTCATAGGAAAATTCTCGTGGTAATTTTGCACAATTATTACTGCCTTTTTAAAATTTTTGCCACCGCTGAAAACCCGCTGTTAAGAACGATGCATGTTGAGTCATCTTTCGAGAGCTGAAACTTCCTAACGTTGGTTCGGTATGGTAGTTATAAAAGATGAATGCCAGCTCAAGTCTCATCCACCTCACTTGACCATGGCTCAAAATTTCGAAGTCCGACGCCAAAACTCTCGAGTAGGTGAACAGTGTGACTTTAATATCCACTCAATCACTTTGTGATTTTTTAGTCCCCGGAAACTAAAATGTAACTTTTAAAAAAAATAGTTATAAGTTGAAAAAAGACAAAAAAAGTAGAAACTTTTATAATTACAAAATTCCACAACAAAATTAAATGTTAAATTAAAATTAAGAGCATGTTTTTAAATGTTCGATACACGGGAAACAAGCTTCATGCAATGATCTTTATAAATGAAGTTATTAAAAATTTGAATTTGATAAAAAGTTATTAAACATTTAAAATTTGAGTATTTTTTTTAAAAAAAAATTCGTAATAAAAAGTTTTTGCATTTTATTTTTGAAAATTAGATGTAAAAATGCTTTTCGTCGTACAATTCCAGTCAGTTTTGGTCGACTCGATACTCCTATAGCTTCCGAATCTAGCTTGAATGTACAATTTTTCAAATTTACACATTAATTGTAATTCACGGAAATTAAGTATTTAAGGTTGTAGATTAAAACAATATCATACATACATTTTTAAGTCGTAAGCAAACATTCGATGATAATAAAGAATCAACAAGTACACAAACGAACGAGCATGGTTCCGAAAATTAAATCAAGGCGATATTCTCAAACATACTTAAATTTTGGATTTACCACTACTGAAGTAAATGATGGGGAAAAAAGCCCCAGCTCGATATGTGTTAAAACTTACAACTCTGTAGAACAACATGCGAAAGTTGTTTTTAAAACATGTAAAATCATTTAGCTATGTTGGCAAAGAATTTTAAAAAGTATTTTCTGGATGAGGACAGCTTGGTAGCAAGTTACGAGTGGATTAGGGATCAATTTCAAGATACTCCAGAAGGGCTCTCAACTTCCGAAGAAGAAATCTTCATAGATTTCACATCCAGTGAAAAATTAAAAGGCAATTCTGTAATAAATTGCTCTTTGAATTTTGGGTAGAGGTGGATGAGGAATTATCTGTACTGAAAACAAAAGCACTTCGTATACTATTACCATTTTCTACATCCTACCTTTATTAAACCGGATTTTCTGCGGTGCATGCTTTGAAGACAAAATATAGATCTCAGTTAAATATAGAAAAATAACTCTTTAAGTGTCAATTTCTGATATTAAACCTTTCTTTGAAAAACTTTCCTCTACAAAACAAGCCCGTGGAAGTCCCTAATAATTATTAAACTGGTTCTTAATTTACTAATAAGATTGATTGATTGAATATTAACGTCGCACTGTTACGCTACACGAGGGCTTTTGACGACGGACTACGTAATTTTGAACCATGGTCAAGTGACGTGGACGACACCTGTGTGTGAGCTGGCACTTCCCTCTCCTAACTACCACACCAACGGGAGGACGTTTCAGCTCTCGACAGATTTAACGTGCATCGCTGCCCTACACGGCGGGTCTTTAGAGGTACTGGGCTCGAACTCGTGACAAGGCAAGCCACGATCCGATACCTATACCACTCGGCTACCGCGGCCAAATTTAGTAATAAGAAATTATTTATAAAATACCTTCTTCAGTACTGATACATTAAACGTATAGTGGCTGAAACACCGACTCTTCGCGCTAGTTCATTTATTAAAAAAATAAAACATTCTTGATATAATAGCGGAATTGTAAGGAAAGTAAAACTGCGTGCACGACATTGTATACAAAAATGAAAAATGATTTTTTTTATAGATAAATGCTATAATTGTAAGTAACTGTTTAAAAGAGCTGTAATTTTAAACCTCACAGAAGTACTATTTTGAATTAATGTTAAGTAATGAAAAAGAATATAAAATTCCGATGAAGAATAATTGTATTACTTTTTAATATTTAAAGCGAGAAGACTTCAAAATGCCTTAACCCGGGAGCAGGCGCACTCCATTCTAACGCTAATGGTAGTGCGGGGGGACTCAGTCACCCCACTCATTTGTTTATAATTATTTTTACTGTACACGATAGAAATCGGAATTCTAGTGAATATTTTAATTTATAGAAAGTATGCTCACCTTCTTTCAAGGACTATTCAATTTTTTGATGATTTGAGAAAAAATCCAATAAAACTGAATTAAAATGATTCAAAAGTACAAGACCATAATAAAAGACGCAAATCAGACATTTTCACTAATATTACAGAAATGTTAAATCAATCAATTCTTTTCTAAATATCGTAAAACTCTATTATTTACAATTTCCCTAAGCGAAAAACAAACGCATAAAAGATGGGACGGAACTAATATTGAATAATAATACCATAAGATTGAAGGTCAATCAAATGATTAGCAAACGTACTATGCATCCTGGCTGAAAAGTGAATCATGACTTTCTTTTCTTTTTCTACAACTAATGTACAGTATTTCAATAATAATTACAGTGGTGAATTGTTTATCTTAGAATTTTTCTCAGGGTCTGTGGGTTTCGTTTTTTCTTTTAACGAGTAATATTTTATGTTAAAACGTAATAAAAAAATCTCTCATTGAGAAAATACAGCAAATAAAACAAAATGTTTTCTTTCTTTAATTTGGTTTTGGGATCACAAAGATAGCTATTTGATGACGGAAAAAAGCCAGATAATAAACATAAATTATGTCAGTGTTGTTGTCTGTATTTTTTTTTATTATGGAAGAAAGCATTTTGTTTTACTTCTCTTTCCGGTTATTTTTTTTAAAAAAAATCTTTAAATTTTCGATATGCTCGCGCCCCCCTTGTAGGGTCATCGTTATTTCTATATTAAACACATTATCAGTTTTCTTAGTGATAATTTTATTATTACTAAATTTAAGAGTTTCATTTTCTTTAATATTTTTCTTAGATTCATAATTTTTAAAAAAAATTTTCCTCTTTGAAAATTTTTATAATCAATAAAATTAATATTTAATTCAAAAATACTCATAGTTTTATTAGAAATTATTAAATATATCAGTGCTACATTTACTATGAGGAATTTAATATCTTTAATAATTTCTCCATTGATGGTGGCAATTTTTGTTTTGATATACTCTACATTGTGGTGTCCCTTCTGCTGCTGCTGTATTGCACAAGGAACTGGAATCAAGTTCTGATTCCTCCGTCCTTTGTCTGGTGTTGCGACTTGGTGGATGGTAGTGGGCGGAGTTTCGGATGCAGGGACCAATGGGGTGGAAGACGGCAGACTTGGAGAACCGAGTCTACCAATGAGATGGATGATGGGAGTGAGCATGGATTCAAGATTTATGAGAGTCAATTTCAACTTAATGACATACACAACCCACACAAAGACGAGGTCATCACCAGCGTTGTTGATGCATACCTAGATTCCAATGCTAACAATAACGATCTAATTCCCCCCACTCTCCCATCTGAAATAATTCAGATCATTAAAAAGATTAAAATTAAAAAATGTCCTGGGAGAGATGGGATAACAAATAAAATGATCAAAAAGCTTCCTAAACTAACCATTTTCAAGATTACTAACATTGTGAATAACATGCTTACTCTCAGATATTTCCTTAAATCATGGAAGACTGCGGTCGTCGTACCGATTTTAAAACCTGGCAAAAATTCGGCCTTGGCCGAATCATACAGACCTATCAGTCTACTTCCTGTCCTTAGTAAACTGGCTGAAAAAATTATTTAAGCCAGACTCAACGACTACCTCGAAAGAGAAAAAATCCTGATTCCGGAGCAGCACGGGTTCCGCCCTCGTCTCTCCACTTCCCACCAACTTCTCAGAGTCGTTGAATTTATTAAGGAAGGAAACAAAACAATGATGAATGCACGGCCGCGGTCTTCCTTGATATTCAAAAAGCTTTTGACAGAGTATGGCATTCTGGCCTACTCTTCAAACTAATTACCTATAAAATTCCGCCCCCTCTTATTTTTCTAATTAATTCTTATATTTCTGATCGTTCTTTTAGTGTCAAAATTAATCGAACATACTCTCAACTTAAAAAGATTCGCGCAGGAGTGGCCCAAGGGTCCATCCTCGCCCCCACCCTTTTCAATCTATACGTAAATGATATTATTAAAAATACTAACACTCAACTTTGTCTATATGCAGATGATACAGCCATACTCAGCAGACACAGAAATCTCAACACTCTTGTCGAAAATATAAATGAACACTTAGCTCACCTGGAGATTTGGTTCTCCGTGTGGAAGATAGCCCTTAATTCGTCAAAAACGGAAGCGGTTTTCTTTCCAAAAGGCACCCCCCCCCTGAAATTACCTTGCAAAACCAAAGAATCCCATGGTCTCAGCACACCAAGTATCTTGGTGTCATTATTGATAAAACTCTCACTTTCAGACCACACATCACATATATTAGAGATAAATTTAAAAATACAACGCGTAAATTATACTCCCTAATTTGCAGAAAGTCTAAATTAAGTAGACATAACAAACTGCTTATCTACACTCTGATCCTAAAACCTTTACTTACCTACGCCTCCCCCGTGTGGGGACATGCAGCAAAAACGAATATTAATTTACTAAAAACCTCGCAAAATGTTTTAATCAGACAAATTTGTAATGCTCATTGGTACATGAGAAATAAAGATTTAAGAATAGCCTGTAACGTACCTACTCTAAGAAAAACTTTCAGAAAATTAGCCACTAATTTTTTCAAGAATATAGATGAATCTGACAATGCATCTATAAATAGCATTACCCCTTATTTTTCCCACTTTTCTGTTAAACGGCCAAGAGACATCTTGGTCAATCCTGATTTTGATTAATTCCTTTTTATTCTAAATTTTTAAAATGTTTTATTTCGTAACTTTTAATTTTCTCTTCCCGGCCTACGGTTCAACTTTGTTGAATCATAGGTACGCTCTGATTGGCTACCCCCTTCTTCTAAGTACTTATACTTCATTAGCCGAACTTTTCGATCGGCCAACCAGATCGCTTCCTCTCTTCTACAAGTCTAAATTACATTGCTATGATCTTTTCCCCGCGCTCTCTGATCGTCAGTTTTTGCTGCACTCGGATTGGCTAGGATAACTCCGCCTACTTTTTTCAACAAGTTACTCTGATTTTTTCTAAGTTCAATGTTTTTTCTATGTTTTTTAAAGTTAAATTTTTAATAGTTTTTGAAACCTCACATCCAAGTAACTTATATTTTCATAATCTACAGTACTTATATTATTATAAAATGATCATTTTCCTAAAACTGGGCATTGGTAGAATTCATTAAAGGCATATAAAAACTACCTGATAGGAGATTAGGGGCCGACAGGCCTAGGTGCTCCAAATAAGTCTGTCAACGATCATTCAAGATTTAAACTAGTAGGTTTTAGGAAAGATATTCAATGGAGATGAAAATTACATTTAGTATTGAATGGAAAAAGAAAAAATTATTGTAAATTAAGAGAAATTAAAGTTGTTTTTAGAGGGGAAATTAAATTTCTTGATTTGTGATATTATATTTTTTGGAATAATGTTGACACTTGATCATGTATCCAAGAGGGCTTCAACTTGTTTTAAGTTGATTCTTCCCTGGATGATCATAAGTTCTCATGTTCGATGAGGTTGTAATTCCGTATTATTGCTTTGTGTTCTTTGACGGGGGTAGAAAGTTGGAGCATCAGGTCGCAAAACTGTTGGTCGTTGTGGAAATCGTTGGTTTCTCGGATATAGGATCGGCCTCTGAAGAGAAAAAGACGGGTGATGATAAGGTGATAGAAACTGAGGAGAGTATACCTTATATCAGTGGCGTAACGTATACCCCCGCATCGCGGGAAGCCAGGGTTCTAAGGGGCACAAAGCCTGACTGACGCAAGTGCCTACCCTTTGTAAAATTCAACGTGGGGGCCCCAAATGTTCTCCGTTACGCCACTGCCTTATATTTTGTATTGGTTATGGTATCCGGATGTTGAGATTGATCGTTTCTCCAATTCCATCCTCCATACTGTTGTCTATGGGCAAATTGATTCGTATGATGAAGTATTTTTGTCATTGGATACTATGGGTATATAACTTCATTCCTACTTGATTTTGATTTTTCTTGGATATCTAAGAGTTTCATTTTTTCCTTCAGTTCCTCTCTGTTGCTGCAGCTTTGTAACTGTATTTCTATGGCTTTAATTTCTTTTCATCCTTTTATGATGTAATTTTTTCAGCTTCTTCCATGTTTATCCGGGATGCGATTTCTTTTGTTCTGTAGAAATATTCTATGTGGGTCTCTTTTGATGTTTTAGATAATTGAAGATGAATCTCCACTGGATTGACTTGTGTTCCGAATTCACGTATTAAATTATTTTTCAGTTCGTAAAAACTTTTAGGGATCGATTGTGATTTGAGGTAAGTCTTCACAGCTCCATCTACTAACTTGGTTAAAACTAGGATTTTCTGTTTCTCTGTTATATCGAAGGAATCGCACTTTCAAAATTTCTAATGAATGTTTGGACGGGCATTTCCAGGTTATATTTTGGGGAAAAAAAGTCTGTAAATCTTCTCACACACACAAATCGAATTTCATTTTTAATAATGGTTATAAGTTGTTTTACTTTTTCTTCTTCTGCATCTAAATTCTCTTCTTGCTTAATTTTAATTTCGTTCTTTGCTTCCATTTTTGACAGATAAGTTTCTATAATTTTGTTAGAAGACGATGAGTCTAGTTCTTCGGCGGTAAGAGCGATGTTCTTTGGGGGATTACTAGCGCGTTTTTTCTTTTTCCGTACCATAGATTAATTCTGGCAACCTGACGTCTTTAGCAAAAGTATGTAGAGCGCCGTCGGTATTCCATAAAATTCTCCTCGTCAGTTATTACGTTCTTTGGCGTTAGTTTTATATATTAAAGTTATTTTCTATTAAGAATAATTTTAAGTTAAGATTTGAAATTTACTGGCAAATAAGATCCTGCCGGCTTTAATTCTGTCATGATTTTGAAAACAGAATCAGATTAAAAATTAGAAAAATGAAAAGATCTTTAATCAATCATTTCTACATCTGTTGTGACGCTAAGAGCAGGGAGTAAAAAAGCACGCCACGATTTTCGGTTAAAATGGATAACACTTGAAAAACATGTGGTAAGTATCGCGGATTTGAAGAGGGTATTTGAAAGTTAATGCTGACATATGTTGACTATTAAATCTAACGATCTGGAATTAAACATGTTTATTGGTCAGGAAGAAATAAATGGGTGATTAGTTTGATACTTGAAGATGAGAACTGAGAAAGATGAGTCAAGTGCTTGATAGGGAATTTAATTTTTAATCTACTTTAATTATCCTTACATATATATATATATATATATATATATATATACATTATATATATATATATGTATATCATTGACTATCAATAGTTCTGAATTTATTTTCTGATTGATCTCTATAATATGTTTTATAATTCCATGTATGAAATAAGGATTTTGAAAACAGATCTTTATCTCCTAGCAGATGGTAGTCTTTATACAACTGATATGCTTTTATAGAAAGACAGATTGTATTGTTTCTGAAAATACTGATATATACAATACATGGAATGAAGTGAATGCCTAGGTTTGTAACAAATATTAATCAGAATATCCAAGGTAGAATGTAAACATTTGGTGTTTATTTAATCTTAAATATCTGCAAAAAAATCAATATTTGCATAGGTAATCAGAAATTACTTCAGACAATGCTGGTTCATAGTTATTATTGATTATAAGAAATCTAGACACCAAATTTAGCAGTAGCTGTAGATTAAGAGAATGTTTCTAGATATAATACCACAAAAACACAAATGTCTAAGTCAAATAATTAATATTAGGAAATAAAAATACAAAGCATCTTACACACATATATATAAATCTCATAGGATAACAATGTTTTATTCTTGCTATTAGAATGCTAATTCTTTCTGACCTATTCAAATGTCATTTATATTACAAACTATTTATATTAAACAGCCAACAGAAAAATCATTATGTTTTGTAACTTTTAATTTAGCATAGTATCATTTCAATAAAAATTTCTATTAATTTGAAATAATTAATCATAAGAAAAATAAATAATTATCGGATTTACATACCGTTTTGCGAGACTCGTAGACGTCCATTTCATCAAATACATTATTTCTTTTTTTCTCTAAATAATGTTGCTGTGAAATTAAAGAAATATTTAAGGGATTCATCGTAAGAGAATTGAAAGAAATCCGAACTCGCAAAACACTGTAAACACTCCAAAAATCGATTACTGCGCATGTGCGGTTAAAACTAACCGCAGGTTAGAAATTTTTAACCTGACCCGGAGTTAAGTCATTAACTTGCGATGGTGAATAGCATTTTCGGCGAAACCCAGGTTTCCTTCCTCTAACAGAAAGTCAAGTTAGCGGTGATTGATTGATTGAATATTAACGTCGCACTGTTCAGCTACACGAGGGCTTTTGGCGACGGACCACGTAATTTTGAACCATGGTCAAGTGACGTGGACGACACCTGAGCTGGCACTCCCCTCTCCTAACTACCACACCAACGGGAGGACGTTTCAGCTCTCGACAGATTTAACGTGCATCGCTGCCCTACACGGCGGGTCTTTAGTGGTACAGGATTCGAACCCGTGACAAAGCAAGCCACGGTCCGATACCTATACCACTCGGCTACCAAGTTAGCGGTGAATATAGGCGTTAGTGTATCGTTTTTATTGAAGTCACCAGGTTATCTGTCGACTGTTGTTATATTTTCCATTTTAATAAATACTGTAAATACTCTCTGTTATACGTTATTTACTTCGTTTACTCGGACTCGTTTTATATTTAGTTATAAGTTTAATATTTAAATATTTTTACGTGAAGTGTAAAAACACATTATGTTAGGGTTTTGCAATCCTTTATATAAAATCCAGCTTGGGGCCGAAGATCTGACATTGCAAGAGGGGGAGCACAGATGCGACGAAACTATGTACTTATAGTCAATCAGTACGTGAGAGAGTGAGAGAAACAGTGTTTCATGCCTAATTTATTTATTTTAATAATTAAATTAATGGATAATTATTTAATTTAGGTATGTATTTTTAATTGGGAAATATTGTGTTGTAAAATGTTTTTTGAAAAATTATATTTCATTATACCCAGCTTCTCACATGTATCTACGTAGGTATACGTTGACATAGTAAATCGTATTGATAGCAAAACTTGTCATCTGCTGTTTTGGATACCTAAATAATAATTTTAAAACTTATTTATTTAAGCTTCACTGCAAGCATGGTATCTATGTACAAAGAAAAGAGAAGAAGGGTCGAAGAAAATCGAGAATTCAATCGATATTGGACGGAGTCGTTCGCTTTCATATGCAACTCAGATGGCCTCTCGACTTGTCTCATTTACCACGAAAAACTCGCACACAACAAGAAATAAAAAAAAATTAAGAGAGACAATTCACTAGAAAACATACTCAGTTTGCTTGTAAATATCTAGCCGGCAAAGAACGAAAAAAAAAAGCTGTCGACGAGCTCCAAAACCAGCAATCAAGCTCTATATTAAGTAATTGAAAGTAATCTACAAGTAATGTTAATCTGGCAAGCTTCGCGGCATCACTAGAAATTGTAAAAAATTCTAACCATTCACAGATGGTGAGTATGTCAAAGATTGCTTCATACGTGTATCTGAAGAACTGTTTCGTGATTTCAAAAACAAACCAGAAATCTTGAGAAAAAACAAAGATTTGCCACTATTCACTAAAACAGTACATGATAGAATAGCTATAACGTCTTCAATTTCAATGTAACACATTTGCAGGTGGAAGATATTCAACTTTTTCTGCCTTATCAACTGCTATAGATAGTCTTGCGAGATAAAAGACTCGGCACAAAATGCCTTTTTTGTCAGGTATGTTTTCCCATGGTCCAAAAGAAGAACTTCTAGGATTGTTACCACTCTCGGGACAAACTAGAGGGGAAGATATAGCGAATGCCGTGCAAAAATGCCTTGAAGACAATAAGATCGATTTAAATAAAATGATTTCAATAGCAACTGATGGAGCCAGAAGTATGACAGGAAAAAATAAAGGGGCAACAACGATTCTTCAGAGCAAAATAAACCACGAAATTGTCACGTTTCACTACATAATACACCAAGAAGCGTTTAGTGACCAAACATTTCCGGCCGAAATAGTTGAGATCATGAATTTGGTAATTAAGACTGTTAATAGCATCTTGTCAAAAGCACTCTACTATCGTCAGTTTACAGAAATCTTAAACGAATTGGAGACTCAGTATTCCGACCTCCTTCACAATAAAGTGCGGTGGCTTTCCAAACGTAAGGTGTTGAAACGTTTTTCTTTGTGCTTGAATAAAATAAATACATTCCTCACAATGAAAAAAGGCATTGATCAACCTTAATTAGAAAACGACAAATGGTTGCAAAAATTTTACTTTATGGTGGATATCACAGCGAAATTAAATTAGCTCAATCTAAAACTGCAAGGAAAGGGAAAGAAAACCCGTTTCGGTAGAAGAATTGGTTTGATTTCGAAGAAAATTAATTCTTTTTGCAGAGCGGTAAATTACTTCACTTTCCGTTTCGAAAGCAATATCGCGAAAAAACCAGTGCAACTGTTGATACGAATGACTTCAGCACAAATATAAAAAAAATTACAAGATGAATTTGCTGACAGATTTGAGCAATTCAAAAACACTCTAGCATTCATAGTAAATTCTCTCAACACTAATAGCAACGAAACCCACATTGAGTCATTTGGAATTGGTACTGCATCTAGAAATGCAATTGATCGATTTAAAAGTAAAGTTTAGTGGAGTGGAAAATTTACGGAGTTGAAAAGCAAGTTAGATGTCCAGAAATGTACACTTGTCTCCGAAAGTCTGCGTACAGGCAATCATCTTACGTGTTTACGCTATAATTACTATTAAAATCTCGCTTTAGAAAATCAAAATAATTGTGAGCAATTCTTCAAAATTTCCTTATTCAAACAATAGCAACAAAATTCATTTTAAAGAGAAAAAATAAGAATGACCACCAAATAATCACCAACCATCCGCACCGATATAGTCTGCGTACAGATACAAAATAGAGCTTTTAAAGACCTTTTTTTGTAAAATAAATGCACTAAATCGCGTGTTTAAGTAATTATAAGCTTCTTTTTTACGATTTATTTAGGATTTGAGATTTGAAAACTTTTGTGGTTCCATGACAGGCAACAGAATAGAGATCGACATATTATTGAAAGTAAAATCATCATAGATCTTCAAAGAAAAGGGGAAATTCTTAAAGCAATTGTTGAAATTGTTAATAGGAGACATTTATTAATTCAAAAAGTGTTCATAAACTATAAACCAACTGAAATTTTAACGTCCAAGCTAAGATCCAGCCGCCCGTCAGCAGTGTCACTTCGAGAATTTAGCTTTGTAATACGCTCTATAAAAAGAAATCCAAGTCTATAAGCTTTACAAATAGCTAAAAGTGTTGCTGAGATATTGCAAATAACTGTGACTTTGATTAGAATTCGAAGAAAACTGAAAAAGGATAACTATCATGCCCGAGTTGCACACAAGAGAGAGAGAGAGAGAGAGAGAAGCCATTCATCTTTCGAATGAACGGAGCTCTAATAGAAGGACCTTTGCCAAAAAACACCTAAATAGGACACGTATTTTTTAGTAAAATATAATATATTCAATTGAAAGTAATTTTTAGAATTTAGCATCAAAAAGCACAAAAATATCCCTGCAAAAATTCCTGGACAGACATTAAGAAATAAAATTCTTTTTCGACTATCAAACACGGAGGAGGCGGGAAAATGTTTGGGGTGCCTTGGAAGCTTTTGGGCTGGTAATCTGAAATTTATTGAATCAACTATGTACAAAAAAGGTTACTTGAAGTAAAATATCAGGGCATATGGCGAGAAATTTGCGGTGAGTATAATGACTTTTTCTTTCAGCGGCACAAAGGTACCAAGCAAATGGCTCACATTGTGAACACTTTTCACGCACACAATTTGTGCCGTTCTCAAGTTATAAATATTTGTATTATTTTATGTAATAATCAGGTGATTCTTGCTTACACTATATGAATTTACGACATTGGAAGAATCAATAAAAAATAGCATTGATTCAGAAAGACTTATAGCGATCTTTGCATGAATATGAACGATGATCGCCTGCACGCAGATTTTCGGAGGCAAGTGTATGTACGTAACACAGCAGAATTTGACAGCTTTAAAAGCAATGCCACGAGTTCAGGCGGCCGCGGTAGCCGAGTGGTATAGGTATCGGATCGTGGCTTGCCTTGTCACGAGTTCGAGCCCAGTGCCACTAAAGACCCGCCGTGTAGGGCGGCGATGCACGTTTAATCTGTCGAGAGCTAAAACGTCCTCCCGTTGGTGTGGTAGTTAGGAGGGGTGCCAGCTCAGGTGTCATCCAAGTCACTTGACCATGGTTCAAAACTACGTGGTCCGTCGCCCAAAGCCCTCGTGTAGTTGAACAGTGCGACGTTAATATTCAATCAACCACGAGTTGAGGCACTTATATTCGACGCATGGAATAGTCTTCCAGATTGCTACAGTGAGGTGAAGAAGTTGGCATTTGGAGTGCTGAGACTATCTTCGGATCAACATATTCGTGCGACCAAGCGTTCTCTTGCGTGAATATAATTATAAGTAAAGTAATAAGCCCACTAACCAATGAAAATTCAGAGTCGTGTTTCAAACTTAAAACAACATGAGTTATGAGCCAAATTTATCCAAACTTTTTAAAACCATGTAAAGCCAACGCTCACATTGAATTTTTTTGCTCAATTGTTTGTTATTGGAGTACAAGTTAGTGTTGTAAGGAAATGTCTAATTGTTTTAATTTTTTACTTAAATAATAAGTAATTACATCTAATTATACCATATATATTTATTATATAATTTGTTGTGAAAACACTACTTATATATGAATAATTAGATATTTTTTCTTATGAATAAATTAGTTCTCTTTTTTATCAAAAAACTTTATTTATGCAAGTACTACTTATTATTGGTAAGAAAAAATTTTGTGTGGCTCTTCAAAAACTTGAAGTTTTTTAGATTGTAATTTTTGGCTTTTCCGATTCAAAAGGTTACCAACCCCTGATCTAGGTGATTCCCACTCATTTTTGCGGCAGCCGGAGGCTTTGAAAAACCAGCGGCCTCACCTCCAAGGAAGGTCGTCTCACTTAGTTTTCCTCGTCTCGGCGGCTGGGACTACGTCGGCCATAGGGAGAAGGTGATCTATAGCGGCGTACTAGTAATCTTTTCCCTGCTTGGAATAGGTGATGGGGCTCTAATCGCTTGCCGGCTGCATTCGTCAGGGGACAAGTTGGGGGATGGTAGCTAACAGTTGGTTGCTTGGCGGTTTCTGTGTGCGTCGAAAATCGCTTGTCGTTCACGAAAGTAACGAACCACATGACCTGGTCTCCCACAATGAAAGCAAACAGGTCTTTTATCGTCGGTTCTCCACACATCGGTCTACCTAGGGAAAGGTAAAGGTTCGACAGGGCGTCTTGGTTGGAGTACAACAGTTGCATACGTCCTGGGTCTTCCTGGTGGCTCATTTCTTCTATTTACTGCGACAGATCAGAAGGAATTACAGGACATAGTGCTTGCTGCACTTCTTCTCTTATGACTTAATCAAGGGATTGATATTCTGCTGCGCTGGTGCTTTTGAACTTCCTCCCTCACAATGTGTCTAATGAGGGTTGTCAAATCTCTTCATGTTCTCCTATGGAAGCTACAGGAACAACATTTGGTAATCTTGTGAACCGGTGCTTGGCTATACGTTTTCTCTCATTTTCGGTCATCTTCGGATTGACCTTATGGCAGAGTTCGATCACACTTTGAATATAGGACTGTGTGTTCTCACCCGTTTTCTGCGCTCGGTCTTTGAGCTCGCGTTCAGCTTGTTTTATGAATAATTCCGTCGAGCCAAACGCAATCTTTAGCTGTTCTTGAAATTCTCCCCAGGAACCAAGGTTTTCTGCGTTATTCTCGTACCACAGTCTGATGATACCCTTTACAAAACAGGCGTTTGCAAGGCACATAGTGTTATCCCTTTGGTTAAATTTTGCGATTCGTTCGTATTCCTTAAGCCATCTTGACGGATCGTCACCTGCCTCGCCATGAAAAATTGATGGTGCTGTGACTGGCTGTAACAAAGGGAATGTTTGACATTCATAGTCCTGTGACATATCTTTTGGAGATTTGCCCCTTGTAGGTAAAAACCAAGAGTCCAAGTTCAGGTGAAAGACCTTTTAAACGACGGCTTCGCCTACAATTTTCTGTTTCTGCCACCGTGGTTTAAGTAAACCCGGTGCCTCCAATAATAATGTCACGAAGATTCTTGGAGTACAACAGGTAGAAATACAACGATTGAATAGAGCAATGAGAATTTATTGAAGGCAGGCGAAATCTACTTGATCGTACACCAGACGAACTGACCCCCAGCTCGAGGGAAGCAGCTTATATATGATACAGTGGTGACATCTAGAATATTCAAGTACTTAAACTAACAAATTTGCATATGCTGCAACTCTGCGTAAAATTCCAGTCATTTTAAATCGAATTAAAAAAAACCGGCGAGTAGCAATCGGTATGTTTTGAGCCTGAGACCAACAGTTCCACTAGCGGCGGCTTTACCACTGGACCACTCGTTCGCTGAAATGTTTACGAAACATGGCAATATTAGGACTCGTAGTTAGATTTGCCGTTCCTCAAACCAAGATAACAATTCAAAATCTGTTATAACTTGTTTCTAAATTTATTGGTTGTTGATTTAGTATCGTCATTTTCTATTTTATTTTCTGGGTGAGGGCAATCACCCATATTTTCCTTTCTACTCCAACACTCTACTTCTTATTAATGTGCAAACACTAAAAGTATAATATCTTATTCAAAGATAGAAAAAATAAATTATTTTGAACAACTTTCAAACAAAATTCTAAATCAAAGCAATATCACCACCTCAAATCAGAAGTTTAAGGACCAGAATCAAACACTCCCTCACGAATTTACATTTTTTCATGCAGAAATACTTCCCACCTGTGAACATTACAGGAATCGTTTATATCATTGATACTAAACCTGCAGCCCGCCGGGTTTTTCTGGGTGGCCCAAGTCAGGCTACTTTGCACTAAGAAATTAAATTAAGGTCGACATCAAATTTCTACAAATCTCTTTTATCCAACAGACGGCGTTGTTTGCAACTCAGATGATGTCAAGAACGATAGTTTGTTATGTAGTAAACTACCGTTACTATAGCAACGGGTGTGGTTTAGAAATGATTCATAAGAATGCGAGCGCATGCGCTCTTTGAAGAACCAAATCGAGTAGAGAAAAAAGGGGCGGTACATGAGAGGGGGTGAGATTGTTAAGCCTATGGAGGAGGGATGGATGGAAGAGAAATTTATCTGTGTTAAAAACTGGGTGGGGGGAGATGATATCTAATGTTTCGTAGGTCTTTTGGAATTCCTTTTCCCCCCTAGACTTTTATATTTGGATGGGCATAGTACCACTCTAGAAAAAAAATAGTTTGCTTTAAATATTTTACCAGTTTAGGTAGCGATGTTAACTCTTCACAGTGCCCTTTTTAAAGACAGTGATATTAAAAATAATTCGTATTTTCTTTCCAGATTATATCATTAAATTGATTCTGGAAATAAAAAATCAATTTGACCAGTCTTTTTTTTATAAATTATAAATATAAAATTCTGAACTTTTTTAGTGTGATTTCTGTTTCTTAGATTACTGAGAACAAAGTTAGTATGGAATTGTGAAAATTCCAAAAACTAATAATATATATATATATATGATGAATCCCCAACCCTCAAAAGTGTCATTTGGGGTAAACTTCCTACCAGGACAACTCAACCCACATCCCGCATAAGAACTTTGACTTCTACTTTTGCCAGACTTAAAGAAGACACGTGTTCTAAGGACTCACTCGCTGCTGATCAACGATGAGAGAGCTCTCGTTTTTGTCATGGCTTGGAGAGAGAGAGAATTACTGAATATTGAAATAAAATATAATAGGACAAATGGCTGCCCGTTGCATTTCTCCAGTCAATCCAAGAATTTCTCCAAAACATGATATATATATATATATATATATATATATATAATTTTCCATATTAAAAATTCCTTGCTGAATTTCAACAATTATTTTAATAGCTAAACGTGGAAAAAACATCAAATTTTTTAAAACATTAACATTTTTAAAAAAATAACTAGTGTTCACAGACCTAAATCTCTATACTAACTTTAAAATAGTATATATATATATAAAACTTTTTCAAATTATCTTGAAGACTGAAAAAATCCTTAGGCAGAAACTTATCCTCAAAATTCAAAAGTCTGAGAAAAACGCAGTTAAGTTTGTAAAGGCATAAAACAAAAATTAATAATGCCTATAAAGATCTAATTAAAAAAAATGTTTTTTCCTACTTATGTACAGTATCAAAATACACTACTTAAATGAAATATGTTTGAAGATATGTTTTTTTATATTTAAAATATGTTTTACATAAAATTGATAGCATTTGTTACTACGACAGATTACTCAGCTTAATATTAACATCATATTTTCACAAAAGTTTTGAAACACTTATAAAAATAATAATGATACAAACTGAAATTAAAAAACCCCAGGTTTGTACATATAACAGCTAAGTTTTTCTCAGTTCTAAGTCGGTACATTTTAGCAAGTTTGATTTTTATTGCATGATGTTAAATTACTTTACTGTAATATTATAATGCATTTTAGTATATCATAGATAAATTCAGTTATATTTGCAATACCTACATGCAGAACACTTGAATTCAGAAGTCTCACTTCAGAATTCACTTGAATTGTAGTATCAGCAGAACAAAGGCTGGTTTTCAGTAATATACAGTCACTCAAAAAAGTATTGGGACACTTGACATGCATAACTGTAAAGCCACTTATAAAAAATATTTATAACATTAAAACAAACCAAAATGAATTAAGAAATATTTTAACATTTGGTGTACAGTATATAAGGAAAATTTTATTAGTATTATAGAATTATAATTTGATCTAGCTTTTCAAATATAATTCAAAGGCACATTGGAGTCAAAAAAGTATTGGGACACTTTTGAAATGAGAAATTTAACAAATATACAGCACATCAATATAATTTCATTCCACACCACACTTTTTAGACTGGAAGTTTAAACATAAATGTTTCAATAGATAAGATTATTTATAGAAAAAATGGCGAGAAACCAAGATATATCGGTTGGTGTGCGAAATCTCGTAATAAGTCATTGGAATAAAAGAAATCAGTTCGCTGTATAGGAAACATCTTCAGTTTGAGAGAGTCTACTGTGCTTTTAATATCATTGACAGGTCCAAGAAAACGTTGTGTTGAATACAAGCAAAGATCATTGCGTCCAAAGATGTTTAATGAACGGGAAGAGAGGTGGATTGTGAGACAAGTAAGTTAATCCAAGAACTAGTGCGGTAAAAATGACTTTGCAAAATAAAAGTACGTTCGGAAAATCAGTAAATCCTGAAGCTGTCAAATGTTTTCAGAAAACATAACTATCATGGCAGAGTAACTCAAGGAAAGCCCTACATCAGCACAAACAAAAAGACAAACTAGGTTGGCGTTTGCTAAAATGTATGTAAAGGAGCCAACAGAATATTGGGAAAATGTAATTGTTGATGAAAGCAAATATAACCTTTTCGGATAGAATGACAAGCAAAAAGTTTGGCGGAAATCAAACACAGCAATGCATGTCAAAAATTTACGGCCTACTATCAAATATTGGGGGGAGAGTAACCAAATTGTCTGGGGCTGCATGGCAAGCTCTGGTGTAGGGAACTTACATTTTATTGATGGTATAATGAATAAATGTCTATCTTGACATTCTCAAGTGACTCTCAAATTTCGAGCAAGCTGGAAATTTCAGGACATTTTAAATTGTACCAAGATAATGATCCAAAACATGCTGCAGATATTTGCAAGTTATGGGTCCTCTACCACTGTCATTAAGACTCCTGCACAAGGTCCAGACCTTAATCCCATTGAACATTTGTGGGATTATGTGCAGCAAAAACTATATGAGCACCAAATTTCTAAAAAGCAGGAACTAAGAAAATATTTGGTCAAAGAGAGAAGAGAGAGAGTGGACCAAAATCGACAGATCGTTTTGCAAAAAAATGATCCAATCCATTTCAAATAGACTTCGAGAGGTCATAAAAAGCAAGGGTAGTCCAACAAGATATTAATTTCTAAGTTTGAATTGTTTTTCTTAATTTATTAGGAAGTGTCCTAATAGTTTTTGAGCACGTTTTTTAACTCGGATTTCTTGTATTATCAATTTTAACTATAATTGCATTGATGTATGAGTTTTGTGCAAATTATTATTTGTATTTACTAAAATAAATTCACTTTTTTTTGGTTTCATTTGCATGTTAAACTAAAATATTACGATAAAAATCTATGAATTGGTAGTGTGTCCCAATACTTTTTTGAGCGACTGTAATTTTCAGTAGTATATTCCACCTCTTCCAAATATTGTCTTTAGCAACACAGGAATGTTTTGGGCCATTTCTCAATGGGAAAAAATTATTGAAAAAAAAAGCTTCTAAGGTTTTGAACTATATGTAAAAACAAATATTGCTCTTTAAAAATTATAAAACTCGAAACATAACTGAACAGAAACGAAAGAACTGATAATTCTCACAAATATTTCTCTTTATAAGCAAAAACAAGTTTTTTGTAAGGCTGCAATAAGTTTATTTCTACTCTTAAGGCGAAGTTAATAAAAGAAATTACATCTTTACAACAGAATAGAGCTAAACCATAGTTTGAACAAATTTACATTTAAGATGCAGACGTTTTGTATGTGCGTGCAAAACTAGTCAAAAGTAGTGTTATGTATCTGGCAACAGCCAGATCAGAGAACCTTCCAAGCTGTGTGACGCGCGCGTGCTTTGTTTACTTTTGTGTGTTCTGTAGTTTCGTATTGTACATGTTCGGTGTATAATTGTGGTTCTGCTCGTTAGTGCCTGTGTATCTTAATGCTAATAAATGTTCTTTGAGTGTATGTAAAACGAATCGTATCGTCTCTCGGTCTACCTGGCATACATGAAAAAGAGTTGGCGACGAGGATGGGATCTTTGAACATTAGTTTTGAATCTTATGATGCGTCTGTGGAAGACTGCTCTAGTTATGTGAAACGTTTAGAATCTTACTTCGTTGTTAATGGTATCGAAGATAAAATGAAAGTCCCTGCTATTTTAAGCCTTATGGGAGCAACAACATATAAGTTGTTAAAGAATCTGGCCACTCCGAACATTCCTTCTGAATTGACTTATCAAGATATCGTAAAATTACTTTCGGAACATTTGAATCCTAAACCACTATAGATGACAGACGGTTTCGTTTCTACAAGAGGAAGCAATTTGACGGTGAGTCCATTGCAAATTATTGTGCCGAATTACAAAAACTGTCGATACACTGCAACTTTGGGAACAATTTAAGCACGATGTTTCGTGATAAATTGGTGATGGGTCTCAAAAACGAAAATATACAGGAAAAGCTGTTAGCAGAGAATAAGTTAAGTTAACATACGAAAAAGCTAAGAGCATTGCATTCGCAATGGAATCTGCTCAGAGAGATGTGCGGGAAATTCAGAATCAAATGGTATCGATAAAAAAATTACATAGTTCGCAAGATAAAACTATCAAAAAAGATTTTTCTAAATTTAAGAAATCTGAACCTACAAAGAAGTTTGATAAATCTCGGAAATGTTACAGATGTGATAGTACTCAACATTTAGCTCACGAATGTAAGCACAAGAACACTCAGTGAAGGAATTGCTTAAAGAACGGGCATTTGGCAAAAGTCTGCCGCTCAAAACGTAACGAAACAGTTAAACAAATAGAGAATCTTGTTCTGAAACTGAACCAGTTAATAGCGTTAAATCACCACGACATGCAAGGGATAAGATTTTATTAGAAATTTTTGTTGAAGGGAATAAATGTTTATTTGAATTAGATACTGAAGCTGCTATTAGTTGTATGAATGTGAATGAATTTAAGAAACTTTGTCCGGATGTAGCCATTAAGCCTACCAAATTATTGCTTAGGAATTTTGATAATTCTATGATAACATCAGCTGGCCAAGCAGTGGTGCAAATTCAATACAAAGATCAAATTAATATAGAAATTATTTATTTGGTACATGCAAAAGTAAACGCAGTTTTTGGTCGTGAAATTTCCAATTAGACTGGAGCTCAATTAAAGGAGTTCGGGTTGAAAATTGTAATTCTCGAACCAATAAATTAAATATCTTGCTTCAAAGGAATGAGAAAATTTTTTCTCCGGGTATCGGGAAACTGGAAAAGTTTTGTTGCCGTCTTCAAATGAAACCTAATTACAAACCGGTATTTTTTAAACCTCGAACAGTATCATTTGCTTTAAAAGAAAGAATAGAAAGTGAACTTAATAGGTTAGTTGCAGAAGACATTGAGCCGGTGACATATAGTGATTGGGCTACACCAATTGTTCCAGTTATCAAACAGAATGGGAACCTACGAATCTGTGGTGATTATAAGGTGACTATCAACCCGAGACTAAAAATTGAGCAGTATCCTTTACCCCGTATCGAGGACATTTTTGCTTAATTGTCAGGAGGGGAGTTTTTTACTAAAATCGACTTATCTGAGGCATACCTTCAAATGTTAGTTGATGAGCAGGACCGACATCTATTGACGATCAATACTCACAAGGGTTTGTTCCGTTACAAGAGAATGAATTATGGTATAGGCTTAGCTCCGGCAGTGTGGCAGAGAGCCATTGAACAAGTTTTATCAGGCATCGCGGGGGTACACGTATTTTTAGACGATATTACCGTAACGCGGAAAAATGATCAAGAGCATTTTCAAAGGTTAGAATTAGTACTACAGAGACTAGAAGAATACGGTCTCAGAGTAAATAAGCGGAAAAGTGAATTTTTTAAGAAATCTGTGTATTATTGTGGTCATACAATTGATAAATTCGGCTTCCACAAAACACCAGAAAATTCGATGCAATTACGAAGGTACCAGTTCCAAAAACTGTATCTGATTTGAAGAGTTTTTTTGGGTTTAGTCAATTACTACGAAAAATTTATTCCCAACTTATCCACTCGTGTCGCTCTTTTCAATTTACTGCAGAAAGGTACTAAATTTTTTGGACTGCAGAATGTGAAAAAGCTTTCAAGGCATTGAAACAAATTGCTTAAGACCGAATTTTATGCCATTATGATCCTAAGTTACCTCTTGTATTACAAACTGATGCATCACCAGTTGGAATAGCAGCAGTTTTAAGTCACATCAGGCCAGATGGTTCAGAAAAACCAGCAATGTTTGCATCAAGGTCATTGACTAAAATGGAACGTATTTATTCGCAGATAGACAAGGAAGCATTGAGTATCGTATGGGGAGTAAAGAGATTTTATCGATATTTATTTGGTCGACATTTTGATCTCGTAACCGATCATTAACCCCTAGTATCAATTTTCGCACCTAATCGTAGTTTACCATGTCTATCAGCAACACGAATGGTTCATTATGCACTTTTTCTCCTAGCATTCAGTTATACAACCAAGTATCGAAACACTAAGAATCATGGCAATGCCGATGCACTTTCACTGTTACCACTAGCAGTTGACAAGGACTGTGAGTACTTGACTGAAGCAGAAGTGACAAATATTTCACAAGTTGAATTAATGCCTGTTACAGCAACTGACATAGCTAGAGCTACTAAAACTGATAGGAAATTGTTCGAACTGTATGAAAGTTTAAAATCTGGAACTGAATTACTTGTGCCTTGGAAAGGTAGAGAATCTGAATTTTCATTGCAAAATGGTTGCATAATGTATGGTCATAGAGTATGCTTTCCGGAAAATACCAGAATCAAGTTTTGGAAGAACTTCATGTTGGACATCCTGGAATTGTCAAACTGAAGGCCATAGCTAGAAGCTACTGCTATTGGCAAGGTATTGATTCCAGTATAGCCAATTTTGTTCGGAACTGTTCAGCTTGTATCGCAACGAGGAACGAACCAGCAAAAATAAATCGACATCCGTGGGAATGGCCAAATGGACCTTGGCAAAAGATACACGTTGACTACGCTGGTCCTTTTATGGGGAAAATGTTTTTTGTAGTCTCTGATGCATATTCGAAGGGGATAGAAGTCATTCCGATGAAAAATATTACAGCTAGTTTTACAATTCATCATCTTCGTATTCTTTTTGCTCATAATGGAATTCCCTTAACTTTGGTTAGTGATAACGGCGCAAGTTTTACTAGTTACGAATTTCGACATTTTTTTAAACTGAATAATATTAAACATATAACTTCAGCACCGTACCATCCTGCTACGAACGGACAGGCAGAAAGAATAGTGCAGTTATTCAAAGCTTCGTTGAAATCGAGTAGAGGTGATTCTGGAGATCTAAATGTGAAATTACAAAGATTTTTATTACAGTATAGAATAATTCCACATTCTCTCATGGGAGAAACTCTGAGTGCCTTGTTTTTGAAGAGATGTATTCGCACTAGGCTTGATCTTTTTAAACCAAATTTGAGAGACAAAGTTGTTCAGAAACAGAATCTATCTTAAGTGAGTTTCAGGAAGGGGAGAAAGTAGCCGTAAGAAATTATTCCGGGCCCATATAACAAATGGAAAATTGGAACAATTATAAACCGAGATAGGACTTTGAGTTATAGCATACAAATTGGAAATGAAATTTGGAAGAGAGACGTAGATCAAATAAGGAAATGTGGGAAGTCGATTGAATTATCCCAAGCTGCTACTGAAATTGCAATTTAAGATAAAGAATTGAATTTTCCAGATGAGCCAGTATCCAAAGATGTTGCTGAATCGGAACCGCCTGCACCTGTACCTGAAGTTGTCCCTAAACCTAAAGATGTACCTGTACCTGCCACTCCAAGTGATGATATACCACCTAAGCATGTACCAGACGCTTCCGGAAAGCTGAAAACTGATGTGCCTCTCCGACGCTCAAACCGAATCTGGAGACCTCCAAAGAGACTCGACCTGTGACTCTATATTTTGTCGGGGAGGAACTGTTATGTATCTGGCAAAAGCCAGATAAGAGAACCTTCCAAGCTGCGTGACGCGCACGTGCTTTGTTTACTTTTGTGTGTTCCGTATTGTACATGTTCGGTGTAATTGTGGTTCTACTCGTTAGTGCATGTGTATCTTAATGCTGATAAATGTTCTTTGCGTGTATGTAAAACGAATCGTATCGTCTCTCGGTCTACCTGGCATACATGACAAGTAGCGACGATGTATTAAAAATTTTACAGTTAATTATGAATACAAATCCGTATGAACTACATAATACTAGGAAATGACAGTTTTACGATTTGAGCCAGGACTATGAACAGTTGCATAATTTGTACAATTGGTTGATTCGCTATTAGGCGGACAGGGAGTACCTTCTCCTAGTTTTTAATTGAACTTTAAGAATGAAAAAAGGCTTTAAAATTAGAGCAAAACTAACCACGCTCTCTCAATTGTCATACATTGAGATTGTCAACACTCAGAAAACTTCAAATATATTAAAAACTAATTGATTATCAGATCCAAAATTTAGGAGCAAACTTCCCAATTACATTGATTTCTGCAGGAATTCTAACTGCACTTTATGCAACCAAAAAATTTTCAACTTGCTATAAAAAATATGTAAAAATAAGTAGAGCATATTTTCAAATGATTTGTACTTTTATTCATATATTTGTCAACACAGAAAAATTTTGAGAATAACCGAGCTTAATTTTTTTTTATTGTAAATATTTAATTATAATTGCATTTTTTAATGATTTGGAAGGGGAAGACTCATTTAAAAAGGTATTCACAGTTAAAACTAAAATTGAAATAAGAAAAATGGTTTTATTTGCAATTGCAAGTATTATTTTACATTCAGATTCTTCAAAGCAAAAAAAAAAGCTCTGTTTATTGGTTTTTGATAAACATTAATTACACTATTATAAAAAAATGTGTCCACTCAATTCATTATTAACAGGATTAAAAATTAATTGTTCAGTGGTAGTGCATCACGCTTCCACAACACAGATCCGAGATTCAAACCCCGGATGGATTCATCCCTTCCATGGATCGATAAATGAGTAGCAAGCTTACTTGTAGGAACGTAACACTGAGGGTTTAACGTCAGACTGACCACCTGACTGAAACATCTGCTCATGCACCTCAGGGCACAAGGTCACAATATACAGATATCTGCAGATTAGGCCTTGGGCCTCAGAGGATTTTGCGTCTCTGAGTTAAGTTAAAAATTAATTGCTTAAAATGAAAGGAGCTAAGTCGAAGGGACGATTTTGGATGGGACGGTAGCTAACAGAAAAATTTTCTCCTAACGAAAACTGTTTATCTAATTATTTTCCTTTTGCTTGAAACACAGATACAGAATACAGGTTGAATACAGATTCTCTCAGAACGTCTTTTATGGAAATTGACTCCTATTGAAGGGAGGGGGGTAGCTAGCAGTTGCTAAGACTTATTTATAAAAAAAAATTCGTTATCACACTAATTTTGAAAATGAAATTTATCAAAAATAAATCGCATTCAGACTTACGGAACGAGAATATGCAACATCAATTACGATGAGAAAATACACACAACTAAGAACGACTGGCAAAAACTAAATGAAAGAATTCAGAAACTAATATCTCACTAATTAAATAAATTAAATATTATACGATCTTTGCATTATTATTGTATTACACCTATATTTGTATACATAAAACAAAGAAAATAAAAAAATAATTCATTCTGTTTTAAATTTTCTCCCCGAAAAATGTTTTTAATGGGTCCAAATCTAATTCGAAAATATATATTTCTATATGAGCCTGCAGGATTATAATGTTTTTCCCGAAGAAGTCCGAAAGGTCTTTTGGGTTGGCCACCTCTGTTCTAAAAGAATACAACACAAATGTATTAAAAGAATCAAAACTTGCTAACCTTAAAAAATCTCTAAGGTATGTTATAGTTCTTGTACTTCACGTCTATGTGGTATTTTACTTATGTCAGAACAAATCATTAAAAGTATAACATTCCTTCAACTATTATTTGTAAATGTGAAAATTAATTTTCAAGTGAAGCCCTTTGAGCGAAAACTAATTGAAAACTGTAACAATTATAAGGCTTTAAAATTTCTCGGGGAAAAAAATTAAAATTGAATTTTAAAAAATTAAATATAAATAAATATTAAATATATATATATATAAAACTTCAAATATTTGAGAGGCATGAATATGCGCAAAAGCGTTTTTAAGTAACATATTTGAGAGAAAGCATTTTCAGAAAAAGTACATACACACACACATATAAAGATATTCCTTGATATAGATTTATTAAAATGTCTTTTTATACTACTACTCCAACAAATACTGATGATGGATGTATCACACACTTGACACTTTTCTTGAATGGTATGAATGCACAATTATGCTCACAATTTATAAATCTGATAAAATGGCTATCAGCATATTCAAAAGACATGATATCCTTAAGAGAAATGATTGCCAATCCTTGATATATATATGTAAATGTACATTTAAGGTACAAATTTGAAAGAAATTCTTTTTATATATTTCACGAAAATAAGCTTTTCAATTGGTATGTAGAAATAAATACCTTTTAAAATTACCACTTTGACTGAAAGTCTTGTTCCATATTTTTAAAGTATGAGTCTTTTCCACTGGTGTAGCTAGTCCTGAGTGGGCTCGGTATCAAAATTACCCGGGCGCTTTTGTTTTGAAGCTTCTTAATAGTTTAAGATATTTTGCTTATACATGTTAGGGCCCCTGAAACTGGGGGCCCTGTTTCATTGATAAGGCGGTAGCTACGCCCCTGGTCTTTTCCTTGGTATCATTATGTAATGCACTACTAAACTAAGACTAGGAAAGATTGCCTTGTTGCATATTTATCAAACATAAGGTTTTTCATTGTTATGAATACGTAAATGTTTTTTTAAACAATCAATTCTAGAGAATGCCTTGTTGCATATTTCACAAACATGAGGATTTTCCTTCGTATGAATACGTAAATGTCTTTTTAAATTAACACTTTGAATGAATGCCTTGTTGCATATTTCACAAACATGGGGCTTTTCCTTCATATGAATACGTAAATGTTCTTTTAAATGACCACTTTGAGAAAATGCGTTATTGCATATTTCACAAACATGGGGCTTTTCCTTCGTATGGATACGTAAGTGTCCTTTTAAATGACCACTTTGAGAAAATGCGTTATTGCATATTTCACAGACATAAGGCTTTTCCTTAGTATGAATACGTAAATGAATCTTTAAATGGCCAATAGTAGTGAAAGCTCTATTGCATATTTCACAAACATGAGGCTTTTCCATTGTATGAATACGTAAATGTTTCTTTAAATTTCCTCTTTCAGAGAAAGCCTTGTTGCATATTTCACAAACATGAGGCTTTTCATTGTTATGGATACGTAAATGTTTCTTTAAATTACCTCGTTGAGAGAATGACTTGTTGCATATTTCACAAACATGAGGCTTTTCCTTCGTATGAATACGTAAATGTCTTTTTAAATTAACACTTTGAATGAATGCCTTGTTGCATATTTTACAAACATGGGGCTTTTCCTTCGTATGGATACGTAAATGTTCTTTTAAATGACCACTTTGAGAAAATGCGTTATTGCATATTTCACAGACATAAGGCTTTTCTTTGGTATGAATACGTAAATGAATCTTTAAATGGCCAATAGTAGTGAAAGCTCTATTGCATATTTCACAAACATGAGGCTTTTCCGTTGTATGAATACGTAAATGTGTATTTAAATTTCCTCTTTCAGAGAAAGCCTTGTTGCATATTTCACAAACATGAGGCTTTTCATTGTTATGGATACGTGAATGTTTCTTTAAATGATCACTTCGAGAGAATGCCTTGTTGCATATTTCACAAACATGAGGCTTTTCCTTCGTATGAATACGTAAATGTCTTTTTAAATTAACACTTTGAATGAATGCCTTGTTGCATATTTCACAAACATGGGGCTTTTCCTTCGTATGAATTTGTAAATGTTTTTTTAAATGACCACTCTGAGAAAATGCGTTATTGCATATTTCACAGACATAAGGCTTTTCCTTGGTATGAATACGTAAATGAATCTTTAAATGGCCAATAGTAGTGAAAGCTCTATTACATATTTCACAAACATGAGGCTTTTCCGTTGTATGAATACGTAAATGTGTTTTTAAATTACAACTTTGAGAGAAAGCCTTATCGCATATTTCACAAACATGGGGCTTTTCCTTGGAATGAATACGTAAATGTCTTTTTAAATGTCCACTTTGAATGAATGCCTTGCTGCATATTTCACAAACATGAGGCATTTCATTGTTATGAATGTGTAAATGTGTATTTAAACTACCTCTTTTAGAGAAAGCCTTATCGCATATTTCACAAACATGAGGCTTTTCCATCGTGTGAATATGTAAATGTTTATTTAAATTACCTCTTTCAGAAAATGCCTTGTTGCATATTTCACAAACATAAGGCTTTTCCTTGGTATGAATATGTAAATGTCTTTTTAAATGAATACTTTGAATAAATGCCTTGTTGCATATTTCACAAACATGGGGCTTTTCCTTCGTATGAATACGTAAATGTCTTTTTAAATTAACACTTTGAAAATGCATATTTCACAAACATGGGGCTTTTTTCGTATGAATTTGTAAATGTTTTTTTTTAAATGACCACTCTGAGAAAATGCGTTCTTGCATATTTCACAGACATAAGGCTTTTCCTTGGTATGAATACGTAAATGAATCTTTAAATGGCCAATAGTAGTGAAAGCTCTATTACATATTTCACAAACATGAGGCTTTTCCGTTGTATGAATACGTAAATGTGTTTTTAAATTACAACTTTGAGAGAAAGCCTTATCGCATATTTCACAAACATGGGGCTTTTCCTTGGAATGAATACGTAAATGTCTTTTTAAATGTCCACTTTGAATGAATGCCTTGCTGCATATTTCACAAACATGAGGCATTTCATTGTTATGAATGTGTAAATGTGTATTTAAACTACCTCTTTTAGAGAAAGCCTTATCGCATATTTCACAAACATGAGGCTTTTCCATCGTGTGAATATGTAAATGTTTATTTAAATTACCTCTTTCAGAAAATGCCTTGTTGCATATTTCACAAACATAAGGCTTTTCCTTGGTATGAATATGTAAATGTCTTTTAAATGAATACTTTGAATAAATGCCTTGTTGCATATTTCACAAACATGGGGCTTTTCCTTCGTATGAATACGTAAATGTTCTTTTAAATGACCACTTTGAGAGAATGCGTTGTTGCATATTTCACAGACATAAGGCTTTTCCTTGGTATGAATACGTAAATGAATCTTTAAATGGCTAATACTAGTGAAAGCCCTATTGCATATTTTACAAACATGAGGTTTTTCCTTGTTATGAAAATGTAAATGTATTTTTAAATCACCACTTTGTGAGAAAGCCTTGTTGCATATTTCACAAACTTGAGGCTTATCCTCCGTATGAAGACGTAAATGTTTCAGTAAAGAACCTCTTTGCGAGAATGTCTTGTTGCATATTTCACAAACATGATGCTTTTTCTTGGTATGAATATGTAAATGAGAACTTGAAGGACCACTTTTATTGAAATAATTCTTGCATGTTTGACGAACTTCAGGCTCTTTGTAGGGCAAATTATTCAAATGATGTTTTAATGTATCATTCCAAGAGGTAGCCATCTTGTTTATAAAATTAGAAATATCAGGTTAAGACCACATAAATCCTTTTTTAATTTTAAGCGATGTGAAGAGATTGCATTTTTTGTAAAAGGCGGTTTTTAATTATATACATAATTATAAACATTATTTTGGATTTTCAATACAATTCTGAAATCCGAAATTTAGTTGTATTTTAAATGAGTGCACAAAATTAAATCTAGCTGAATATGGTATTTTTAAATTAAGTAAGGTATCATCCAACTAATTGAAGTTCAGTTTGTTTAAAATATTCAAAAATGTATTCAATGATAGCAAAATTGCAGTTATTTAAATTTTTAACTAAAATTATATCCTCTATTGCAATGTAAATGAAATTTACAATGTGTTTCATAACACTGTATATTACATACTTTCTTCATAAAGGGCACAAAGCAACTTATGTCCCATAAAACAATAAGCTTGCATTGAACGATAAATATTAGGCTGTCCTTTTGTAATTGATGAATGAATGGTTTGAAATAACAACCCTTTAAAAAGGCAATACTTTTGGTGATGAGCCACATACCATTAAGCAAATGCTATTAGCATGCAGTTGAAGACTTTTGAAACTGCATAGAAGTCTTTTCTCTGATTGGATATCTTTAAAACTTATAAGGCTTTTAAATTCGAAACCTTTTCTCCAAAATTCATATGACTTAACTGCTTTTCCATGAGAGAATTTAAACAAAACCATTAGGAAGTCAGCATCATTCAAATGACAATTTTTATCCCGAATGTTTTCAATAATATCTTTCTATGTCTAATGATGTATTGTCTTATCTGAGTGAGGAAATAGCAATTTGAGATCTAAAAATCTAAATTCCTAAAACAGAGTCATTTTTATTTCCACTTAAGAACCTTCCACATTAAACATAGTAAACTTTGCTAAAACCCTCCATTTTTATGTAATTCATCATCTATTCTATAAGAAATTGTATAATTTTTCTCACAAGCGTCTTGGATTTCTTTCTACACCTTTTTCCTCCTTCCTTGTGTTGGTTTTTATTCTGGAATTCTACACTTGTCTAAATTCTCCTAATTTTCTGAAAATAAAAATAGCCATGATTATCAATATTAAAATTACAAAAATAACACAGCACAACTACATTGTATAGTTAAACGAAATAAGTACATCAGAAAAGAATTAGAATTGTCATAACATTAGAACATAAAGAATTAGATTTGTCAATACGTATAGGTCAAACAAAGAAAAATCTCAATTTGGTAAGTACAATTTTCCTGTAAAAGTAAATAATGCTAATGTAAATAAAATATTACATGAAATGGCTCTCCGAGTAGAAATGAAAAGCTCCCATGATTTTCCTACAATATTTGGTTTTATTGTTAATCTTTTAGAAAGTATGTAAGATGATAAAAAAAAATTGTACTCCATTTCAAAATTTACTTGCTCAAATTTTTAACCAGTAACAAGCTTTCTTTTAGATATTCCTCTCATGATTCTTTTTCTGCATGTTACAATGCATATCTCCTCCTGCCTATGAATTTTTAAGAAACTGATCATATCTCAATATTCCCCATCCCAGAACTTTGCATAAAATTTGTTAATCTTTAAAAACTAATCCTCAAACAGAACAATCAAATGAAAACTTTCTAGCATACATGAAAAAAAAAAGAAGTAAATATCCTAAAATCTGTTGACAAAACTGTCATACTGATGCTTGACACAGAATCCATTTAAAACCATATTTAAATTTTAAAGAGGGCAATATTCTTAGTATGGCATATAGAGTTGAACAAGCTGCTACTTTAGCATATGTGTTCATGATTAAATTCTTCTTTCTCCTCTTGATGAAGTAGTTCATATAATGACGGGGTAAAAAAATCGATGGAGAAAAATTGTTTGTTGTTGTTAAAAAAAAACTATCGTAGAACTTAATGGTATAGGTTTCAAAGTTATAGGTATGTTTCCAAAAATAATTCTATAAATCGAAAAGCAATGTCCAACTTTTCTGTTGATCCCAACTTGAACATTGTAAATATATCCACGTCCTACTGATCCTTTATTTTTTCTTGTTGAATCAGTACACATTTTTAAATGCATTCGAAACAATTGGATTAATAAAAAAAAATGCAGGTCAATGTTTTTATTTCCCAGATTTTGAAGATCATAATAAGTTTCCATTATTAGGAACAAATTTATCTACATTTAAACGACTATATGACATAGAAAGTGATAATTTAGAAAAGTTTGCTTATGGTTTTACTTTGAAGGCTTTATATTCTACAAATCTTGAAAAACAAAATGTGAAATGTGCTAAAGATATTCAATGAATATGTTATTCAGGAGCTTCAAGTATTAGGAGAGCAACATAAATTAATTAGTTAGGAAACAACAATTTTTAACTATGAAATTTTAATCAACATTAATTTGTACACGGTGGAAAATTGTTAATGTTAAACCTCCTTTAAAGGGACATTTGACTCAAGTGTAGTATAGGGAGGGGGTGGCAAATCGGATTTAGTGATTTTTCTAAGGATTTGGCAATTTTTATCTAAATGTGATTGTGAGGTGCCGAATTCATTCTAAAGTAAATAATTAATTCCAAAAAAAGTACCTTGGCGACCGATTTTAGTCTCCAAAAAAAAAAAGGACTGCACCAAGTGCTCCCCCCCCTATACTACACTTTAACCAAAGCATTTGCTTGATCCTTATCAGCAACCAATTATTTTATTTCCAAACAAAACATGTGAACTCTTGCGTAAAGTTTCGTCATGGTTAGATTCGTGGAAGGAAAACGATTGTACTACTGGCACCCTTACTAAAGAAATACATCTTGCTTTTATTCATACCACACATGCTTTCCTTGAAATGTCAAAATATTGCATTAATAAATTAAAATTTCAGTACTTTCTTCCAGGAAAAATTCAAACAGATGCGTTTGAAAGTCATTTTAGGAAATATAGGGAACTTTTCAGGTCCTCAATACTTAATATCAATTCGACAGCTTTATGTGAAGTAGAAACTAAATTAAAAGAATGCAATTTTTTTACCTCTAACTTTGGTTTAAAACACTTATGGCCAGCTTAGGTTAAAAGACATTAGTTTGGAAGATTTGAGTAGTGAAAATACTTTAGAGTCATCAGTATCGCATAATTTTAATATTGCACAATCTGAAAAAGATTTTTGGATTTTTGGATCTGAAAAAGATTTTGCTATATCTACCTGTTTTAACATATTTAGCTAGTGTTTGTGCTAGAGTAGCACTTAAAAAATTAAAATGCAACTTTAGTTCCAAATCACTTGTTCTTAATAAATCTTTTGAACTAAATTTTAACTATGATTTAATACGTAACTTAGACAGAGGAAGTTTATTGTGCCCTTCCCCAGATGTTTATACAGCAGTACTTCTAAAACTATGTAACAGTTAAAAAAACTTTTTTTCTGTGATAATGAAAATATGTTCCTTGAACAAAATAATGAATTTCAAATTGCTTCAGAAATATCGAATGTGTTCGAAACGAAATATAGTGCTTACAATAGTGAGCTTTTGGCAGTCTATGCAGCTATCAAACGCTTGAGGTTTATGCTTGAAGGACATAATTTTACAATCTTTATGGACCATAAGCCATTAACATTTGCTTTTAAGCAGAAGCTAGACAAAATCGACAACTTGATTTCATTTCTCCGTTCACAACAGACATTAAATACATAACAGGCACTGAAAATGTAGTTGCGGATACAATGTTGCGCATTAATGAAATTACAATGCCAGGTCCAATCAATTATAATGAAATCACATCAGCTCAATTAGATGATAACAAATTAATTCAGTTATTAAATTCAGATAATTCCTTGCAATTGAAAAAGGTTAAAATTCCTAATTCTGACTTAGAATTATATTGAGATATGTCAACTGATACTGTACGTCCCTATGTACCCCAAAAGTTTAGGAAACTTTGTTTTGATCGCGTTCACAATTTAGCTCACTCTGCAATTAGAACCACATCTAAATTAGTTCGTCATCGTTTTGTGTGGCCTAGCATTAAAAAAGATTATACAGTTTGGGCTTGACGATGCATACCTTGTCAACGCGCTAAAGTGCACAGACATACGGCACCACTTCAGAAATTCAGTGACACGTATACGTTTGATCATGTGCGTATAGATCTAATCGGTACGCTTCCACCGTCGCAAGGATCTACATTCTGAATGACCGCAAGTGATCCCTTCACCAGATGAGCAGAAGCAACACCTATCCCTGACATTAAAGCAACGGCAGCAGCGGACACTTTTAACTCAACCTGGATTGCTCATTTTGGTGTTCTTACTACAATCACAACCGATCACAAGGGCGCCAATTCGAATCCTCCCTATTTCTAGCTCTTGCTAGACTACTGGGGGTACAGCGAATATGCACCACTGCATATCACCCTAAAAGCAACGGGCTAACGGAAGTTTCACAGCCCACTTAAGGCAGCAATCATGCGCCATGCAACAGGAAAATGGACAGAAATTCTTCCTACTATTCTTCTTGGTTTTCAAGCAGCACTTAAAGAAAACTTGGGCTGCACATCAGCAAGATTAGTGTATGGCAAAGACAGAGAGCGACACCAATGCAGAGACATGATCTAACTCCAACAGTCTCTCCAATTCCAATAGTTTCACAGCATCTGCGCCCCAGCATTTCCAATAGCCTTACCAGCATCTGTTCCACTAGCACTTTTCCAGGTCGTTTCAACGCCGCCGTCAGGAGCTAATATTACTGCCTGTAATAAAACATTATCCTCTCAGCAATACAGCTGCGGCAACTCCAATTTGAAAAATGCAGGTTTATCCTTGGCGAAAAACTTTTGTCGCCAAATACAGCAGTGTGCTATCCTAGGATTTTACCGATAAGCTTTGTCTTTCTCACTACATCATTTGGAAAAATTTGCATAATTTGTTTGTGGTTAGTAGTTAATTATATTACTATAATTTTAATTGAATAAGAAGGTATTGCATTTTTTAAATATAAAAATAATAAAATAACTACTATACTGTTTTTTTTAGAAGAGCAGAAAAAGTACCTACTAAGAATTATGCCACGAAAGTGTAACTCTAATAAAGCTCGAGCTATGAAAGTAGCTAGACAGTAGCCAACATTTCGCTATGTTTCCATTGATTGCCATTGTAATTTAAGGAGCAAACGTTGCTTTGCAAATATAATAATTTTAACATAAAATAAATAGAACAGAAAAGTAGTATTAATGTATTACACTTCTAAATATAAATTATTTTACACTATTTTTAAGGCGTTCATTACACAAAATTTGTAACAATGTGTTACTTTTGCTGAGCAGAGATCAGCTTAGGAAGGTGTTTAGAAAACCAGAGATTACGGAGGGCGTTATAAATATAAAAGAATCCTTTTAATTAATCTGCAGACTTGAAATTTAACAAACATGATTTTTTTTCAGCTGAGCTATGAAAATTTTTTAAAAATTTGTTATTCTACGTAAAATTCAACTCATTGAAAACTTCTTTATCTTTCAATCTCTTCCTGTTGTTTAATTTTTCAATTCACCCATGCTGAAGAACAGGTATACCAACTAGTATAGAATAAAAGAGGCCAAAAGGAAACAAAGAGCAGACAAATGATATAGCTTTCAAAATTATTAAATTATGTTGCAACTTTTAAAGATATCTAATATTAAATAAATCAAATATTTTATATTTGGCATAAACAATATAAACACAGCTTATAAGCATTCTAAAAAATAATAATTTTAAAGAATGCCCAACCTTACATATAATTAAGTATGTAAATAATTTTTCCTCTCATTCATAAATTCAATATAAAGATAAACGTTAAATGTTCTATTGAATATTACATATACTATTCTTTTCATTAATAAATATCATTTACAAAAAATATTGAATGAATATGTTCAACATTTCCAAATGAGAAATTTTATTAAAAAGGCTTTTAAATATAATAAAAAAATGTAGATTTATTTTTAAAATAAAACACATATTTTACAATGAAACTAATGACTTGCAAAATAATAACATTTCAACTGTCCTTATTACCCTAAATTTATAAATGGACACCATAAACATATAATAATAGATTCTAATCTAAAAAAATTTAAAAAATCAAGAGGAATTATGAACAAAAGGTAGAGGTTTCAGATTAAAGAATTGTAATAAAATAATGCAATTAAAACCTAAGTTACAAAATACATTGAAAATTTGATACCAAAAGTTACATAAAAACTAAACACATTTCCTATAAACTCCGAAACAAACGTACATGTTGTTCCAGAATGACATCCCGATAGATGTGGCCTGTCATCGTTACACTCTGAACATGCAGGTCAGTTCTGGAACCAAGAATAATTCCCCCCAAAATGAGCCATCCTGCACCACCGTAACGGAGTCGTTCAATGGTGTTCTCTTGGTGGTAACAAGTACCT
>BMAU01019851.1:0-37500 GCA_019973935.1 Trichonephila clavipes
ATCTCAATTCATTCTTACCTGTAATTATGCATGCTTTTAAATTTTTGTTGATTGAAGTTTTTTTTTGCATCTTTTAATTAGTAAAGTAATAAAAATAGCGTAAGGGCAGTGACTATCGTCGAAAACGAAGAAGAGTTTTCATGCGAATCAATACACTCGAAATGTATCAGATACGCTTTTCTGTTGACTGCATATCTGCTTCCGCTAGAAGAAATTGTGCAAAGAAAATTATCGACAAGGAGTAAATTCCAATCAATGGATATAGAATGATAAGCATTGATATTTTATTATCTGAACTATCAAATATTTGTAATATGTCTAACTGCAATACTAAAATAGTTCTAAGAGAAAAGATTTTGTATGGATTGGTATCACAGGCAGATACTACTCATGCAGTATTGCATTGACCACTTTTAAAAGTTCCTCAGTGATTGCCTCGATGATAAGGACTATGAGAGTTAATACACGAATGATAACCTATGTACTTCATGCGCACAGTAGGTTTGGGTTTTTGTGGAATAAAGAATTTTGCACAGCAATGGATTTGCCACCCCAGTATCTAAAAAGTCATATGAAATGCACTGCGAAAAAAATAAATTTGGCCAGTCGTGAAGTAGCAGACGACTCCATGAAAAATGCTGCGAAGAAGAAGTATCAGCTTCTGGAGTAACGAAATCTGTGTCAGTGGTGACGGTACATGAAAACACGTGGACACACTTCCGAAATATTGGTGTTTGTAGTGTCATTGTTGGAGATGTTACAGGGAAAGTGATTGATGTTGCTGTTCTCTCTTCATATTGTAAAGGATGTGAAAAATGGCGAGGTCAATCTGGACATTCATATGAAAAAGTGGAAATTGAAACATCAACCACACTGTTGTAAGAACCATGGTTCTTCCAGTAAAATGGAAGTAGACGGGATGAAGGAAATATTTCAGATCCTTACAATGCGAAATATATTAAGTATCGGCAAGCGATGAAACACAAAAACCTTCCCAGAGCTTCAAAGGACAGCACCATATTCATCGAAAAAAGTTGAATGTGGTGGCCACATACAAAAGCGTATGTGAACTGGGCACAAAATTAAAACAATGAATCGGCAAAAAATTATCAGACGGTAAGAGTATCAGCGGTAAATCGTCTGACTGATAAGTTCATCGATACAATTACCACCTATTGGCAATGCTATTAGACGAGAATAGACAAGCTCCGTTAGTGATATGCGTCAGGCCATAGCAATTTATTGTGTATAGGTCCTGGAACCTATGCATCACTTCTGCCCAATTGGTGATACTTCGTGGTGCAAAAAATCAAAGGCAGTTATACGAATAGTGCTTCTTTATCCATAAAATATTGTACCAATTGCCGTAATGAATGAAATAAAGCCTATAATAGCAGAACTATCTGCGCAAAATTGCTGAAAAAATGTGTGGGGGTGATGAAGCTTTCACTTGTAATGGTCGTTCAACTCGACTGTTTGGAAGTACTGCTAAGAACTTCTGTGTGTGTGTGTCATCTAAAAATATTGTAGACATAGCAGTAAATGAGGCTATAGTGATGTTTAATGAGGGAATGACGGGACGTATAAAGATAATGAAAGCTCTTGGCTTTAAAATAGGACATTTTACTGTTACCTCTGCCTTTAAGGCCAATTATGCACGTATAAAAAAATGCCGAATTAAATCAAAATCATATACATTAGAGGCCCGTAGGGCTAGCAGAATGAGAAAAAAAGCCACAAATGAGCATTTTGCAAAACTAGAAGGTCCTACATATGAAGCAGGATCATTTTAAATATTATGTATTAAGTTTTATTTGAAATATTGAAATGTCATTCTTTAAACTTGATTTTCTCAGTTTCAATTTTTACACTTTCCCCGCAAGATTGTAAAAGTTTTTACTCTAGAGCTACAAAAAATTGGCATGCATATTCTAGTCATAGATCTTAATTCTGTATGCCATAATTATGTTTATGGTTTAATACATTTTTTGATTTGCAACTGTATAAAAAAATTGAAATTTTAAAAAAATATTTTTTATGAATTTTTTTAATTTTAAAAAATATTAAAAAAAAATATAAGATACTTTTCAATTAAGTGGTATACAGAATAAAGGTTACATTTAAAATTCAATTTAATGCAAAAATTGAGATTCTAAAGTGTATAATTTAAAAATTATCTTGCGGGTAACAGAAGGTAAGTAATATTTTTTTACAATTTGGTATATATATTTATCTTCTTTTTAAAATTTTGTATTTATTAAAGAACAAAATTTCTCTAGTTTTCTTAAAGTTTATACATTGTTATAGATAATATATATAAAATTCAGATCAAAATTAGCAAAATTTGTTAACTTATGATGAATCGTAACATGTATATGACAACGAACAATTTTTGTTCTCGCAAGGTACTATGCCCCCTTAATGTTCAACGCTATTCAAGAAAAGCCATCTTTCTTACATCGCGGAGCAAAGTTAACTAGCTTCGGAAGATAACATCTGCTCGTGCGGTTCGGTCTCAAGACATGGACTAAACCAAGCTGGCTAGGTAGGAGAGGGTTAGGATAATCCATTTCAAGTAGTTTAACTTTAAGTACTTACTTTCATCATCAACATTGACCCCAGTTCCTTAATTTTGGGATCATACCGAGTATAATTATTTTCCGAATGCTCGAATATGTTCTAAGTTTTTAGTCTTTCCTCTTCCAGTGAAATGAACTCATTTATTGAGTGAGTGTTTATTTACATAACTCTACAAAGCAACACAGGGGTTATTGGAGATGCACCTCGTGGATCTGAAACATGGTCAGATGACGAAGAAGACGCCCAAACTGTCACCCCTCTCCAAACTCTCAAATCAACTGAAGGACTTAGTGTCTTGACAGATTTAACCACTTAAGCGGTCAATATTTTTGCCCATAATGTTCCGAAAAAAGGCACATTTTTTATTGCATATAACTAAGCATAATATGTAACAGAATGCGAAAATGGAAGAATTTCATTTTAATTTTTAATTTTAAAGTTTTCTCACTATTTTTCATTTTATAATTAAGAAGCACAAAAAACCCTACATGTTTGGTTTTTATGAGTACAATCTGCATGCTATGAAAAATGTTTCACATATCTTTTAATAAATACTCTCATACTTACGGAAATATTTCATGTTCGTGTCTCTTTTTCAAACGGTTGAGGATTTTACATGTTTTTGGATACATATATACACACGCATTTTGAAGTATAGTGTAATACTGAGTCTTACATTGCAACGGGGACAGAGATAATATCAGTTTTTTGGGGTTATCTTTCCATTTTTATTTCTTCTCAAACAACAATTTGCACATTGCGTTGCCAATTCCTGTTCTTTATCGAATATTTTCAGGAATCTAAATTCCTGCCTTCAATGAAACTTTCCCGCCTTCAGCACAAAGAAACTCCCAGAAGAGAAGTATTTCAGTACCATGGACAAATATAATTTCTTAAAAACACACTAGCACTAATAATCTCACTGGGAGAATTAAAAATATGTGCAAATCAAAGATAGAAAGGAAAAAATATCGGTGTCCGTATAACGTACGGGCAAACCGGTTGTTGCGAGTGATGCGACGCTATTTTAAACTTATTTAATTTATTAAATCTTTGAACCCAGATTCCTAATTTCACATCGCATCATGACAATTAATTAAGTTACCTAATTCTAAAATTAAAACACTCATCTCACAATAAATTATACACTGATCGTATAGTTTTAAAACAATTATTAAATTTATTTAATTATCTGGAAATTTACTTCACTACAAGATCAAAATTTAACTTAGCTTGAGAGAGGAAAAAGCAGGGTAGGAGAATGGACATGGTTGACGCCCGAGTCTCCGCGGAAGTTTATTTTGATTCTCTAGCTCTGGAATCGGCTCTGTCTGTCTCCGTGTCTCTCTGTCTCTCAAAATCGGGATGCGTCCCGTTTTATTTTACGACTTTTTACACAAAAATCCTAGAGCGGACTCTTTGTCTTGTCCACTTAATTTTCTCTCATTGGTCCAGAGACCAGCGCAGAGTTACAACATGGAGTTTGATGAACTTTCGGAAGCGCGGGAAATCTATTGACGCACCCCGCAATTTATGAGTCCAGTGACCCCCAGGCGCGGGGACTTTTTGGCACTCCCTTGTCGAAGGAATTCCACCGTCCAGTGAGGGGAAATTGAAACGAATTCCAAAAAACTGACTTTGAAATTTTGAGGTCTGGCCTCCCATCACGAGCTTTCGGTAACCCATTCGGTGTACGGGCAAACCAGTTAAGGGGTATTAAGTGGCACTAGTATTACTTATGACAAGCTGCTGACTAATCCCTTACCCTGACCACTTGGCTACCGTAGCCTAGAGGTCAGGGTCATTTATTGAGAAGACGAACTTTAGGTCGTTTTCGCCGTTATTGATTTATAAATAGCAAAGCTGCTACATTTATCTGTGCGATTTAATTTCTTAACCAATGCAAATGTATACCCAGATAGAAGTAAACTATAAAATGTAAAAATTCTAAAATATCATCTTTTAATATTGTTGCTATGTTAATATTGCATGAGGGGGGAAATATTATAAAACATAAAGGGAATTTTTATTTCCTTTTCAAATTTTTTTTTTCTGCCCAGATGATTGATTTTTTTTTTGTTTAAGTTTCAAACCCACATTTTCTCATAATATATGTTTGTAAAGTTAGTTAATTCTCAAATGTAACCTTAATTATTTCATTGAAAGGGTGTGCGGAGTTTTTGAGCAACCAGTTCCAGTAAATCAAAAAACTCAAAAGATGCAAAACCCAATAAACTATATATCTTTTATCCTCAAAAAAATTTTCCTATTGAGTTAACTATAATTATTCTCCGTATTTAGTAATTATAAATGTTGTAAAATTCATAAATACCATATAATTAAATACTTTTTTCAATGTCCGAAACTTAAAATCAATTAATGCATCCTTCTAGAATAAAAAATGCTATGCGCCTGAAGCTGGCTTAGATCGCTTGGCGATCCGAAGAGATACTATAATAACAAATTTTAAGTGTTGGAAAACTTAAGTTGACATAGAGCCTTCTAAATATCCATATTAGCCTAGTATGCATTATTGTAAAACTTTAATTATGCTTTAACATAATTTTTTCTTCAACGTTAAATGAAAATTTAGAACGTTTACAACAGCGGAAGGCGGTGGAACGCGCCTTCCAAAGGGTCGTGAATCCTTATGTGGGGATGCGAGCATATTGAAAAATCAAAAACAAAACATTTAAAATTCTGAATTTTTTCTAGAATTTTTAATGTTTTGACATAATAAAAATTAAATACACATATACAATGATTAAATATACTTATAAGTGTATCAGTACTGCAAAGTGTTTTTAGTAATTAATTCGTCGATACATTAGAAACAAGTTTAATAATTAGTAGTAACTTCCATAAGCTTGTATACTTTGTATAAGCTTCCATATAAGCTATACAAAATTTAATACTTATCTTGATAATTATTATGTTCTATAGTTAATAGTATTGTATTTTAATATTGTAGCTGTAATAATGTTTTAATATTGAAGCGCTTTTGCGTTAACATACATTTTTATTGCATGCAATGCATTGTTATTGATTGAAAGGGGGGGAGCAATGAAAATTATGATTAAAAACTGGGTCACAAGCTTTGAAAGTTTGAGAAGCATCTCGTCTTACACTTTTTTTAAAACCTTATTCCTTTATAATTATTGTGTAAAGGAATCGAGTTATTTAGTTTTAATCTCAAAGAATTATATGTACTAAAAAAATTTTTTATATTTTTGGCTCTCCAGACAAAATTAACTCCTCTGAATCCCCTTTCTTAAAAAGGCTATTGTTTGAAATTTATAAACCTACAATAAAGGGAAATAATGATTTCATATTTACAAAGATCTATTCTATGGCACATCAGTGTTTCAAAATAGTGTGGATTTTTCGAAGCAATGCATTTAAATTTGAAAACAATCCCTAATTTTTAATCAAGAAATTAATTCATGCATTGTTTATAGATATATTTTTTTAATTCTTATATATAGAATTCTAAACAGTAACCATTCAAGGCATTGAATAAATCTTTAACACAGAAAAGTCAAAAGGCCAAAAAATTATTAAACGCAAAACACGATAATATGGTGCTAAGTTACGCTTGACGAATAAATTATAAAAGGTGCGTTTTTAAACTTTCATTTTAAAACTTTTATTTGAGTAGCGAATGAATTTTAGGGGTGCAAGGGGGCGAGATGAAATGACAGTTTACGACAATTGCTTACATTTTAATGATTTAAAGTTTGTTAGCTCTTTTTACAAAAAAAGTTTTATAGTACTCAGCAAACAATATCACAAACTTTTGCACTTGAAGTAAGCCTTTAACAGTCCCAATAATAATAAAAGTTTTGTTTTTAAGTTTCCAGATTTCAACCATGCATTCATGTTCTTTGTTCATGGAAAAGCCACAAACAGTTCCGTTGCATAATATTCTTTCATTGACTATTCCAGTTGATGTCACAGTCGTTAAAGGGTATTATTTCACAGGCAGTAAAAACACAATTTATACATTTTATCACTTTTAAAATGAGGGAATTCGATTCGAAAGAAGCACCTGAGGCCCAACTGAAGTTTACTTTCAGATGATGATTCTTCTTTATCGACATATAATTATTTAAGTGGAAGAAAAAAAATGTCAATTTCATTATGTTGTAATAACTATTGAATATTCTTCTATTGTACTCAAATTTTGCTATGAAAGGCATTGTTAGAGTGAATACAAGTGTTATTAATGATAATTATCACCTTCGTTGTTGAACATTTTAAAAAAAATCTAATTTTTTACACATTAATAGAAGCCTAAGATCAAGGAGTGCTATGTCTTTTAAAATTAAATATGAACGCTATTGCAATTATTTTCGGATAAACGCTCGAATATACGTCAATACGTTAATTAATTTATGGGTGAAAAATCAGGAGAATTAAATCGGAAATTATTTAAAATCGTATCAATATTGAAATAATATCATAATTTATAAAATCATAAGTTTAAAAATCATTTCACAAAATTAATAAAATGTAATTAGAACCTTCGCATACATCATAAGCAAAATATAAAGTTTTTGGAACGGAAATGAATAGTTATTTTGTACATAAGTAGTTTTCTAAGACCTTCAACTAAACACTCAAATCTTAATAAAGAATGAGATCTTCTAGTGTAAAATAAAACAAACTAAGGTGACTAAATTTATGTCTCTTAATTAATGAATTATTTGTATTTAATGCAGACTGAGACTTTTTATGAACCTTTTATGCATATAAAATTAATAATAATTCTATTAATTATAATAATTCATTAATCTTTTTGACGTTTTATTACAATAAAAGTACAATGCAATTGTGTGTGCATATGAATACTCTAAACAAAGAAAAGAGATACTTTTTAAATTGAAATGAAAAATAAAACAAATTTTCGTTTAAAACCGATCGATGAAAAAATGTTCTTACTTTTATTACAAAGGGCCTTTTTTTCTTTCAGAAAACTATGCTTTATAACGTATTACAGAATAATAGGGGACTGAAATTCATGGATTAGTCATTTTTTATTTTAACTTTAACTTAAATTTCATTCCTTGTAATTGGTCTGAATAATATTTAAGAATCTTTGAATGAAGTTTGAAAAGAGCAATATAATCACTTATGAGAATAAGGGATTTGAATTGAATGGAACTTTGAGAAATGGAACTTCAGACATTACTTTAGAGCTAAATTTACTCTACGACTAAAAAATATTGTCGAGGTAGAAATATCAAAAACCTAATTTTACACGTTTTGAAAAGTTTGTACAGCAAAGTATTTTTATGTTGCTATAATCTGTCACTGAAATCCATGAATATATTGAATTAGAGCCGTATTTTTATTCTGAATAAAGATTTATTGGCCTACAAATAAAAGTTAAATAAAAAGAAATTTAAATTTGGTAAAAAAATTTTAATAAATAAAATTTATGTATTTAATTTCAATGTAAAAACTTATTTATTTTAAATACAAAAATGTATTAAATGTATCAATGTATTAAATTAAATAATACGATTCAAGTAAAATAGTAAGCTTTATTAAGATTAAGGAACTGAAATATTATTGGAGTATAACTGTCCGAATTAATTACAATTCAATGTTTTATCATGTTTTTAAAGATTTAAAACAAATATTTTACATTAATTTCATTTAAAGAAATATATAAGTTACTAACGTACTATCACACAACAATGCCGACGTTCAAGATAACTCGCTAAGTTGGCAAACCTAATTTCACATGTGTCATACGAGCTGAATTGGCAGCCATGTGCTTCGGTTCATATAATGTCACCAATACGATTGCTATAATACATAAGTACCGAATATAATTGTCTTATGTTTCGGTATTGCTTGTGATGACTCTTTAATATAAATAGGTTTTTAGTGTACCGGAACAATGCTTGCAATACACACACACACACACACACATATATATATATATATATATATATATATATATATATATATATATTTATATTTACATTCTTCAAAATTATCTGATTGCAATATAAGATAAACCCACAGCTGAAATAAGTTAATAAATAACAATAATTGTGATTCAAAAAATTTATTTTTAGCAAACCAATGTATTTAATTCAGACAGAATAACTGTGTAAAATATTTATTGGTTCAAAACAAAGGAGTTATTTCAAAGGTTATTATTGCATGTGTAATTGGCTAATGTCCTTATGTTTTGAGTTTATGCATTCATCGTGTTTCAGTCGCTCATCACTTTTTGAAAAGCTGCATGTGGTAAGTACCTTAAGTAGAATTTTTACTTTGAATAATAAATTCAATTAATAATAATTCAATTTAAATAAAAAATTCAATTATACAAGAAATTGAGAATATCTTAAAGCTAAAGTATATAACATTACAAAGGACTTAAGCAAAAATTATCCATTCCCTAAATAGACATAGATTTTGTTTTAATTTTATGAACAATGTGTAATCAAACAAAAAAAAGTAAACAGCTCAGGTAAGAATAAAGTAATAATCTCAGCTTAAATAACTATATAATAATCTTGTACACTTACGACTTTAATACGAAAATAAAACGAGATTTTTTTACAAATAAGTGTATTTTTACTCTATCTTCTTTGTAAAAAAAACGTTATAACATCTGCTAATACAAAGAGATTAAAAAAACTATTAAATTTCCCCGATCTAATTATTCCAGGAGTGTAACATACCATTTTTATAACTACCGATTATTTGCAGGCAAAAAATTCTATCTAACAGGAATGCACCCATTTCCCTTACTCAGATACAAGAATTTCTTCAAAAACCATAAATGCAATTACTTACCACTAGTAGTTTTTCGCAAACATGGTTTTAGCCATTCTATGAGAAAAGTCTTTACTGCATTAATTCCATTTAACGGAGCCAGAATCTAAAGATTAAATAATTTCGTTCACAAAAATTCATAACAAACATTATTATAAAATGAGCATAAAAACTTTTATAAAATATAACTTCAGTTTAACATTCCAGAATCGAACTCAAAGTAATAATTTTAAAAAAATAATAATCTAAGAAATGCTAGATATGTATATACAGTGGGCCACAAAAGTGTTCGTACACTTGCAACTTCTTATAAGACTTAATGTTTTCGACTACTAAAAATTAATGTATTGTAATTGTAATTTTTTTATGATATCTGCAATTTGTTCTTAATGTAATGACATAATTATTTTTTTAAAAAAATAGTATAACTATTTTTTTTAAATTAATCAAAAAGCTATTAAAAAATTACGCCACAAAAGTCTTCGTACACTTCACAAAAATCTTAACTTAGATTTAAATATTGTATTTCTTTCTTAATTTAGTACTTAAAAGGATATCTTTTAGTGTTCACAACAACTTCTAAGCGTCTTGGTATAGATTTAATCAGTTTTTTGTAATTTTTGCATCGATTTTCCTCCATTCTTCTGTGATTATTGTTTTTTCTTTACATTTGGTGTTTATTTGCCATGTTTTCTTTTTTTTTACATCATTGTAAATTGGCTTCAGAATTAGGTAATTTGGTATTTTTTGATGGTATTGTAAATCATGAACTCTATTTAAATATTTTAAAGAGAAATTTTAAATTATCCGCCCGAAATTTGGATAGTGGAGAAGAGTTAATTTTTTAACAGAGTAATCACGCCAAGCGCACTGCTCTCAATGTACGTCACTGGTATCTCTATAACTGTCCCCAAATTATGAAAAACCTCCTCAACCTCTTTATTTAGCCCAGTAGAACATATTTTGTAAGATTTTGATGTAAAAAAAACATGGCAAATAAACACCAAATGTGAAGTAAAAACAATAATCACAGAAAAATGGAGAAAATCAATGCATAAATTACAAAAAAAATGATTAAATCTATACCAAGACGCTTGAAAGTTGTCGTGAACACTAAAAGATATCCTACTATGTACTAAATTCAGAAAGAAATACAATATTTAAAGCTAAGTTGAGATTTTTGTGAAGTGTACGAAGACTTTTGGGGCGTAATTTTTAGTAGCTTTTTGATTATTAATTTTTAAAAAAATATAGTTATACTATTTTTAAAGAAATAATTATGTCATTCCATTAAGAACAAGTTGCAGATATAAAAAATTACAATTACAATATATTAATTTCTATTATCCGAAAACATTAAATTTTATAAGAAATTGCAAGTGTACGAACACTTTTGTGGCCCACTGTATATATTTATATTTCCGCCATTTATACAAAAGGAAAATAAAAATAAAACAAAATAACCGTTACGATGAGATTCATTTTCAGCAAATATCGTTTACTTATTTTATTTTTAAATTTTATTACAAATAGTTACACGTATGAAAATCATACAATCGTTTGCATCAAAAAAAAAACATAAAATAAAATAAATTGTTAAAAATTAATTTATTTTTGGCTCATATGGCTGTCTGTATACCCAAACTTGGACTTGCTAGTACCAACTGTTAAGGATTCTTTTCTTTAAGACTTCTGAATATTTTACAAATACGTAATTTACGTTTTTGTTTTTTACGTTTATTATTTCTACATTATATCGGCTTTGCATTATCATTTCTGTTCTATAGTTTCTGGAAATATGACTATAAAGTTTTGTTGCGTAATTTAACAGGCAGTTTTCTCGTTTATTAAAATAATCAGACAAGTAATTCTATCTTTGAGAGAGAATTACTTCTTCAACAGATATTACTCAAAGGACATTATTTCCCAATCTATTGTATTAATATTTTAGATAACAAGTAATTGCGGTCGCCAAGTCACATCCATAAATTATCAGCGTACATTTAAATTGTAGTCGATGGTATTGTATTCTCAACATTAATAACCTATTTATAAATCTTCGTCGATGCCAATCTTGGCACTGGTAATGTTCATAATTTCGAAATGAATTAATGAGTTTTGAAATTCATCATTGTGGAAAAGTGTTATTCATATACGTAGAAAAATTCTACTTAGATACCAGGATTTATATAGAGAGAAGTTGTGGCATTATGTTTACCTAGCGTTTTATATTTAAATTGCTGAATATATCTTCGAATTTATAATCATCATTTATTGACATTGTTCGAATAATCGAAATATTCTCTTTTATTTTGAGAAATCCACATTCATGGTGCATATAACAATGTAATAATTTAACAATATTTACATCCAAATGCAATATTGGAATAACTTTATCAGAGTAAGAATTTTACAAAAAGGTATTAGTAAAGTTTTTATTTATAGATACATTCTCAAAGCCATCATTAAACATACAGAAATTCCTATTAAAGAATTAGCGGTAAAATTTAGATGCAGTATCAGTTTCGCAAAAAATATCTTTATATGTTGGATTAAAACCAGAACAATTTAAATTTAAAAAGCCTTCCTATATAACAGAAGGTAAAATTATTTAAAAACCTATATATATATATATATATATACTGACAATGTGTACAAAACTATTCCAAAGATAAAATATTGCAATATCTAAGCATTAAAAACATTAGCGGGAGGGGGGAATGCAAGAACTGGGAAATATAAAAGCGTAAAGTATTATGAAATAGATTATTTCTGTCTCCGGTTCCTAACGGGATTCAAAAAGTTAAGGTTTATCATATCAATGGACACGTTTTCAATGGAAAAATTCTGGAATATTTTCAATTGAAATATTTTGGACACATATCATATTATATTCTGGAAAGTTGGGAATTTAGAAAAAAAAACATTATTTTGGGTGCGGATCAAAAACTAACAATGATATTGTGTGAAATGTATAAATAAAAAATGGAGAAAAGTGAAGAGTTACATTTGGTTGATAGTTTGAGCATATATTCCTGACTCTTTCTTTTTTCTGATCTCAGTAAATGGATGTGTACAACTTATGATTTTGTTATTTATCTTCCCTTTCAATGTTGATGATTCAGTTTACATTATTTAATGCTAATCAGAGTGAAACACAATTTTCATTTTCATAGTAAACATTGTTTGTCCAAATGGGTCAAATAATCTCAATATTTTATCAAAAAAAAATTTTTTTGGACAATATATACAGAATGATTATAATTAAAGTCTCACTTTCAAAATGCTGTGAAAAAAGAATCACTCCTCAGTAATACTTCAAATTTGAACTAAATATACTTGAAGAAGGAAAAAACGGTGTGGTATAAGAAAAAGGTTCCGAAGTGTATCAACAGATGACGCTGTAAGCTGCATATCAAAACTGGACAACGAGTTATGACGGATTGAACATTAAACCTACTGCACTGTTTAATCGGGCTGATCGCTTTGGTTCTTTGAGGGAGAAAATGACTTCTAAGTCATTCAACAGTTGTGACACTGAAAAAAAGGCTATCCACAACGGAGAGGTAGTACCAAATTGGATGAAAAAATCGGTTTTTAACTGCCCGTTTGCCAAAAACCACATATTTTTTTATACCATACCGTTTCCTTTTTTCCCCAAGTATATTTAGTTCCAATTTGAAATCGTTCGGAACAGTGTTTCTTTTTTTACAGCATTTTGAGAATGTGGGTTTTTAATTATTATCTCCCTTTATATATGTATGTGTATGTGTATATGTGTTTGATAGATTTATTAGGAAAAAAGAAAGGGAGAAAGTCAGCTTTTCAAGGAATATAATAGAAATAGGGAAATACCACTGCAGAATAATGGGCATATGTTATCGCTTTAATCAAAAAACGTATTAAAAAAGAGCTAATAACATGGGCACATTGAAGCCGTAGATTTTACACTTACCTAAAGGAGGTACCCTAGGAATTGTTGAAAAGTGAATTATTTAACTCTAATAACCTAATATTACTTTTTATTATGTTTAAGACAGACACATTATCGAAGATGCAATAATAAATATTATAATGTTTTAAAGTATTTGACAATTTTAAAGAATTATTGAAAAATTCGTATCATTGATGAATATTTTGGGGGAAATGTTTTTTCTGGAAATTTTAAACCACAAGTCTTTTTATGACAAAATAGAGTAAATTTATAAATATATTTAAGAAAACCAGTGAAAACTTGGTTTAAAATTTAAAACTTTGACATTTAAAAAAGAGTTAAAAAAAGAAAAATAAACGCATGAAACAATTTTGCTAGAAATTCATTGAAACAAAAATACAATTTTATGAAACATTGTAACATGCTGTACTTGTGAGTAAAAAAAGATTCACGAAATTTTCTAATAAAAAATGGATTTGTTAAATATTTCTTTATTAAAATTTCCATCGATACATTCACATTCTAAGGAGTGTTTAAATAATACCCCCACAGAATATTTATGGTACTATTTTACCCCCAACGTTAGTAAAACGTAAGTTTTATACTCTAAAATGTGTTCAATTTAATAAATTGTCCCCGTTACCTTTTCTTATGTTTGCATAACTATGCTATTATTCGTTCCCTTTAATAACTGTCAAGAAGAAAAAAAAGTGTTCATAATGAAGTTGTGGCAAGCAAAGAGAGACTTTTAAAGAAAACCGACCGTTTTCGAAACACTCCAGTCGAGTTGTTTTCCCATTTTAAAACTTCAAGTATGAGGAAACGGTTTGCACACAGTTGAAGAATTCCTCTTTTCCCATTGATTCTTGTTATGTAAACGAGAGAGAATAATTTTGTCAAAATTATTTTAAGGGTTACCATCCGTAAATGTTGCTTTTATTGCTCTGAAAATTAAATAAATTACTTTAGAAGGATCACATTTGAATTCCCTGTTCATTTTTCATTGTTGAAATTACGAGAAATACGGAAATGCTTGTAGAAACGAAATGCTTAAAGTTAGAATAAATGTTAAATCGATAAATGATATCAAAGAGGGAATTATTCCTTGTATGATAATTCATTTACGAGTAAAGAATTTTTATTTTAAATTATTTTCTGAGAAGTTAATATAGTTTCATCACTGTTTTCAGTATTTTCTGATATCTTCTTAAGAAATAAAATATCTGAAGAACAGAATCGATAATTAATGAAATTGTGATGATTTAATTAATACATAAACTAATATTTATATAATAATACCATAAAAACTTATGATTATCTTGTATTAAACATTTCATTTACTTACAAGTTTGCTTATTATTTCGTTTATTTACGTGTTTTTGCGAATTATTTATGAAAATTTATTCATTTTCCTTCTTTTATGAAGTAATTTTAATACCGTGCAAGTTATGATGTGTAATTTAAGTTTAAATTACCTGTTGTGCCTTAAATTTTGTAATTTTTACAGTTTGTAGGGTTTTGCGTATTTTATTTCAATAACTTGGATTAATTTTGCCTCTCAATAAAGCAAATTCTCCAAACGTATAATTTATAATTAGTATTGACTACTTAAATTTATTTAATAAATAAAATACTTTTTAAAATTAAAACATAATAAATTTTTATCGGAAATAAAATTCGCGAAACAATAAAAGTCTAAATATTTGAACAACAATAAACGGTAAGATTGTATTCTTTTATTGAAGACATCTTGCACCTCAAGTTTCCCATGGGGTTTAAAGAAGTAATGAAAACGAAAAAAAATAAGACAAACAAAATAGAGAACAAACAACAAAATAAAAGTTACGAAGCAAATCAAATAAGAAAACCAAACAATTCAGATTTAAACTCAAACAAGCACATTTCAAAATTAAACAATTAAGTAACAAAATCCAGAAAGTAAAGTAACGTAAGTAAAACTATGAAGTATTAAAATCAGAACATTGAAAAAAATTACAAAATTAAATCAATGAAGTTACAAAATAATGCGAAAGTACCTTTACTTGAAACAAGCTAAGAAGAATTAGGAGGCCAGTTGAGTTTAAGAACATGCAGTTTAAGGTATCCGATTATCCTAAAATAGGGAAATTTGCCAAGGCTGATAAATCTTTTTTATGATTATTTACCTTATTAGCTTTATAAAAATACCACGTTTATTATTTTCCATTCATTAGAACAAAACTACAAGTGTTGTAGTAAAAGCAGATGCCATACTTTAAAATGCGTTTTACTCAAAATGTGTGTGTTGTTTTTTTTTTAAAAAAAATAGGTTCAAACGGTGACAGCGATTGCTCAAAAGGTTTTGAAAATAAATTACTGAAATATTATGTGTATGTTCTGTATAATAGTATAAGTGTTTTAACCTTCAGATTTATCAATCACTGTTTTGTTACAACATTGACAGTCTCTTACGTAAATATAAATACTGTTTTTTTAAAGCAATTTCATATAATAACTAAGATAAAGCCCTGCAGTTTTTGCAAAAATTAAAATATCTCTTATCCTGAAGGTCTTTTCAAAAAAGGAATATCAAAGCAATACATTTAAAATTGAAAAATTGAAAATTTGTTCATCATCTTTTTGTACAGAATGGTCTCCTTTAATGCATGTTTTTGTAAATTTTACCCGTTTTTCCTATTTCAGTAATAATTTTTTTCTCTTCTTAATTTTATCATATATTTTTCTTAAAATGTACTAACTTAATCTAAAAACCACAAAAGAGTCTCCATATCTCCATTTTTTTAAAAAAAAAAGTTGTTGCAAGTAGTCGGATACCTTAATCTTCAGGCATTTTCTTTCTTTCTTTAATGATCAATCTTGGAATACCTTTAGAGCAGCGGTCGCCAAACTTTTTGATCTCACGGACCAGTAAATTCATACTTTAAATCCCGCGGACCAATAAAGGATTTTTTAAATGTTAAGTATATATTTACAAAAAAAAACTGTGATATAAGAACACTAAAAATGTACCTAGTTAATAAAGGAGAACTATTAATCACATAACCAAATTATGAAAGCTTTATTAATAAACGATAATAAAATAAGCAAAACAATTAAAAATGGTTTAAGGTATCCGACTACGTTCGGAACCGTTATTTTTCAAAAGCACATAAATGGATATTTTTCAAGATATTTAGTGTCACTTACATTAGAATATATGCATAAAATAGTTTTAAGGACATTTTGACAAAAAACAATTTATTTAATTACGTTTTGGCAAAAAAATTAACTTAGAATAATCTTTTTTCCAAATGTTCTCCTTTTGTGAAAAATGGTTCTATTATAATAATATTTTGCCTGTATATAGCTAAGACATCTGTACAGAGGCTTAACTAGAATTTTTGAAATAAATAACTTAGAAGTGGGTTTATATTCATATTTTACGACAACAGAGGTGAGTAATTTTAAGAAAAAACGCCAATAATTATTTCAATTGGTGGTAACTCTGAAAATAATGTGAATTTTTCAAATATTCTAGTTGAGTCTCTGTAGAGAGGTCTAAACTATATACAGGCAAAATATTATTATAATAAAAGCATTTTTCACAAAAGGAGAACATTTGGAAAAAAGATTATTCTAAGTTAATTTTTTGCCAAAATATTACATTTAAATAAAAAATTTTGTTAAAATGTCCTTAAAACAATTTTATGCATGTATTCTAATCTGAGTGACACTAAATATAATGAAAATTATCCATTTATGCACTTTTTTTAAAATCACGGTTCCGAACGTAGTCGGATGCCTTAAGTATATCAAACTTTAAGCATTTTATATTCCAATGAAATGGTGTTATTCTATGAAGTACTGTTTTTATAATTGTTCACATACTGTAATAAATTGAATTATATTTCAATACATCTTAAAACATAATTTAACCTGATGAGTAAATATATTCCACATTTTTTGGGGGACCAGCGAAATTTCCTCGTGGACCACCACTTTGGTGACTTCTGCTTTAAAGTATCAATATCGATGAACTTTTGATACAAATGTTTTCTTCTTATACATTTGAGTATAATTTAATAAGGAAAAAAGATTAATGTATAAAGTTTATTTAAAGCGCGTAGTAATTTAAAAAAATATGTATATATATTTACCAGTAAAATGGTGAAAATGGTATTATTATTTTATTCCATTCCAGAAAACAATATCAATATATTCGGTACTAATTTATATTAATGTCAAACAATTCCTGTAGTTACGAGCAGCACATTGCAAACACATGGAACAATTTTAGAAAAACTATAAGGACACGATTTAAATATCCAAAAAGTTAAGATACTGTATGCTTAAATTATGCTAAATGCTTAATTGTTATATTGTTTGCTTCACAATCATAAATTTTTACGAGTTTTGTGTTTAGATAGAAATAGAATGACGATGTGAAATCTTGGAATTTATGCGCATATTTTTAAAGTTCGCATCTATTTTCGTGAGATGCTCTCTTTTCATTTATGAGATAATTTAACAGGTGTGTGTTTTCCATAAAGTCTCAAAATAAACTCCTAAATTGGCGAATTTGTGAGGTAAAAAATGATACAAAGTATAATTATAATTACAATTATATATTAAATGTTACAATTATGTATTATGTCATCTGCTACAAGTTTAAAAACCTTGTAGTAGATTATACTTGATTTCACACAATACAGTTTTTTTTTCAAATATTAATTCATTAATTAAATTTTACTTTCTAATTTTAAATTTGTTCTGCATTATTTCTGATGGAAGTTAGAGTTAGCTACTACAGATGGCGCCACCCAAGTTCAAATATATTTTTTAAACTTGTAGTGGATAACACTTGATGTTAATGCAGTTTTTTCAAATATTAATTCATTAATTAAATTTAATTAACTAAACTAAATTTTTTTCTTTGTTGACATTAGTATATAAATTGACTTATTTTTTTATATAGCTTTTTTTAACTATTTTATTTTGTATTTGACAAAATATTTACACCTGTTTATATATGGTATTCAGAAATATTAAAAAATTAAGATAAATTTTTAATTAATTAAATTAAAATTAAGGTTCCTTTTTCTTTGTTGACCTAAGTAGAAATTGACTTAATTTTTTATATTACTTTTTTAACTAGTTTATTTTTTATTTGACAAAATATTTACATCTTTTTATATTGCGTCTAGAAATTTTAAGAAATTAAGCTAAATTTATAAATAATTTCCTTACTGTTATTAACCCCAAACACACTTGAAATGATTATAATTATTTTTAAGAAATCATGTCTTAAAGTATTAACAGAATTCTAGCCGAACCGTTTCATTACTTTCCACACGAATAACAATTTCTTTCAAATTTCTACTTTAAAAATAGCTAATATGATCACGCAATGCATAACTTGGAGTTTTCGTAAGCAGCCCGTAATTAAACTGATGAAACTTCCCCGAGATGCAGTAGAAAACGTCTTTAAGGCGATCAGACGATTACTTCGCGATGCGTCTGGCTGGCGTCTCTCCAAATTAACAACCATCACGCGGTCAATGGAATTAAAATGGACGGAGAAATCATTGGGAGCTAGTGGTTTAACATTAATTTAACCTCATTAACAAATTAGCAGCCCATTTTATTACTCGGTTTAATGTTTTGATTTTTTTATTGTCACAAAATATATGTTTCTATTTTGCGTGATGAACTGTAAACGATTTTCACACAATATTGGTTTTACTTTTATAAGTACATATTCGAACTATTTTCTATCATTCTATAAACAGATTAAGAATTATTGGCATCCATTTTTGGTCTCCCCACCCTAACACATCGAAATAGAAAATGTAATTACTGAATCTTGAATTTTGAAATCTGCTATTATCTTATTCTTTGAATAATTTTAATTTTTTATTAAAATTTTTTATGCTTTTGTTTTCTTCTAAAAGCAATAACGGTTCGGTGTAATTACTGCAAACTCCCCGGTATGACGAGCACCTATACCGGGGGGGGGATGAACCCTTTTGGATCAACGTGCCATTTTTTCTTAAAAAATCTTTAATGGGGTATAGACGAGCCGTTAAATAATTTTGAGTTGTGATTTTTGGGAAAATAATAATCTAAATACTAACAACTCAAAACTCTTTATTTACTATTAAAAAATACATTTTCCACTGTATAGCAGTAAATATTGTAGATATACGTATAATTCGAATTATAAAGTAACATTAGAGTGACTTCTGTTGTTACCGATTAGATGACAAATAACTTACATTAGGATTGTAAGATGTTACTTTTAGCACTCACAGCGCACTCTGAATTAAGAGTATTCTGCCAAAGTCAATCTTAAATGTTATTCAGTTCTGAAAGGGGGCAATTTAGCGTCAAAAGCTTTGAGATCCCTCCTGAAGATAATTTTTTTATTTGTGTCTTGAGGCCTTACGTTCAATAATGTGAAATGTTGGCATATGTCTGTAAAAATGCGACTGGTCCTCACGTTTATTTGTAACACTTTATAGTGAATTTTATTACTTTGAATCAAAGTACAAGCCATTTTGATCGGTGACGTGCCCAAAATATTGTGCCATAAATGGCACGTGTGCCATTGGTTCGCCATCCCTGACCTATACATTCAAGCTGCCTTATTTAGTTTTTAGGTATATTCGTAACCTACTTTTTTACGAAGAATCCTGAATTTTACAAGTGCAATGCTCTTACATTTAGAAGTTATTTGTTCGAGGTATTATCCCAGACTTTTGAAAAAGTAGCATACTCTGAAACTACAATTTTTTTATATTAGGCGTGTCGTTTATTTTAACTAAACAGTATTCCGATCTATATAGAAGTCTAATTATTTTATGCTTATCCTTTTATTTAATTTTGAAGCTATCTTTTTTATATCCGGTGTATAACGCGCACCTGAAAATTTCGATCTTATTTTTTGAGTTAAAAGTGCGCGTTATACGCCGAATTTTACCGTAATTTGAAATAATATTTACTGATTTTTTACTCTTTTACAAAAAAATCAGATTTATAATTTAAGGACAATGTTTTACTTCATGATTTTTAGTATTTTATGTCTCGTCTTAGTAATTATAATATAAAATCAAAGAATTTTTTTTAATGAAAACAATTAAAATGGGGAAAAAACACACTAAAATATAGACGTAGATATTATGCATTTGCTGCTTTGATTTAATATTCATTCAAAAAAGGACTTAAATATTAATACTTGATTTAACTATATTTCATAAAACTGTACACAACATATAATGATTTAAACAGGACATAAATTAATAATATTTTTGTAAATTATGAAATATTTAATTCCATATACATATTTTTAGCATGTTTCCTTCAAGCTCATGAATTTGGTAAAATATGCATCCTTTTATTTCTACTTTAGTAAAGAAATAATAAAAAGAATGTTCTGACGTTCATTACGCTTGCCGTCTTTAAATTATTATTATCAGATACAATGCGTATTCCAAACCTTAACAGTAAATATAAAACAAAGAACTGTATTTTTTTTTCATTAGGGCTGTGGATTAGTATTTACCATTGCAGATCAAGTACAATCCCCAAAAATTAATATCATTCGTTAGTCCAGCATTATATTGGGGAAATACCAAACACCGTAATATAATTTTGACCCCTCCCCCCCAGTTTCCTCCCCAGGAAGACATACCTGAGCTGTGCAATGGTGCGAGGAATATTATTTTGCGGAAAGCACCCAAGCCAAATAAGAAATCGAGGGATCGGGATCTTTAACATAACACATAATCATACGATATGGACGCTGTCGATTTTCTGCGTCATGAAAATCCACCGACTTAGGCAGGGGTTGAACCAGCAACCTTAGGCGTACAAAGCCAACGACAAATTAACTACACCGCCTACATCTGGACGAAGCATAAATTGAAAACTTTTGAATTTGAATTCTACCAATTTAATTCCATTTCGTAATTCATTAAAAGAGAATAGAGTTTATTGCTTTAATCTTTAAATTTAAATGAAAATTGCAATTTCTTTAAAAAAATATAGAAAAAATAAATGCTTTTTGAGGAATATTTTGGGAAAAAAGATTTTATCTATCAGAATGAAAATTTAATCCATTTTAGACATGAATAGCTACTTTTTACCCTACTTTTGAAAAGAATTAATATAGGTACTTATTTTTATAATTGTGTACATTATCATCTCATCGTCTTCATGAATTGAAAATTTAAGAATTTCTTTGTTGCGAGCAAGGCTGTAACAGCGTAAGAGGTCAATTTTTTTGCCAAAATGTTCCAAAAAAAGACACATTTTTTATTACATATTACTAAGCATAATAAATAAGAGAATACGAAAATGGCAGGATTTTATTTTAATTTTCAATTTTGAAGTCTTCACACTATTTTTTATTTTATATTTGAAGATATTTTCAAGAATTCAAATTCCCGCTTTCATATAAAAAAAAAATTTCGAATGAGAAGTATTTCATTACCACGAACAAACAGCATCTCTTAAAAACACCAGCACTAGTAATATCAGAATAAGAATTAAAAATATATACAAATCAAGGAAAAAAAGAAAAATATCAGTACCCTTACAGCGTACAAGCAAACCCCTTGTAGTGATCTTTCTGTAGCCCGTACGGTGTGTATGGGGAAACTAGTTAAGGAATTAATATATATCTCGCGGATTTCTGTAGATTAAAGGAATATTGTCATCCATAACAATCAGTATGTGAAAAAAATTGTTGTAGAAAAAATTTAGTTAAATTAATAGTTTTTGTTTAAAAAAGAATATATCTTTTTTCTCCAAAATAGTGGCCATCAAAGAAAAAGAAACTTTATTCACTGTAAGAAACTCATTAATTACGCTTTTTCACTCGCCACATTTTTAAACAATTACATTCCCTGTCATAAATGCGTTAAAACGAATGAATGTTAAGCAGCGTTTTTGTTTAATATTTATATAAACGTGAAGAAAAGAAACTTATTTCACATTATGCGTTGACATGTTACCATAAAAAGTGTTTACTTGTTGCTGCGTTCCTGTACGGTGTATTTATTCTGGTGTAAAGCAAGAGTATAATATTTTTTTAAATAAAGAAAGATTGAAAGAGAGAGAGAAAGAAAATACTTTTAATTTTTGAGGTATAAGTCATAAAAAGGGATTGCAATATCAGAGCAAAATTTCAATACCGGTATTCTGTATTTTTAGATCTTAATACTGGGATCTTATTTATTTAAATCATCTTACCATCTTATTTATTTAAATCACAAAAAAGTGTAAATATCACTATTCACTCTGTGGTACTCTTACAAATTTTTGAAATGTGATCTTGAAACACATAATAAAGGGTGTTTTTTTAGAGGTATAGAACTTTAAATTGCAATAAAACAACAATGTATTATTCGATTGACATGAATTTTTTTTATTCGAAAGATAATCTTGTGGCATTACATTTTAAATATGATTTCTGGCATAGGACTGCCACGGCTGGCTCGGATGTAGTCCAATCTGGACGTCCAATTTTCGATGACTTTTTCCAACATTTGTGGCCGTATATTGGCAATAACACGGCGAATGTTATCTTCCAAATGGTCAAGCGTTTGTGGCTTATCCGCATAGACCAATGACTTTACATAGCCCCACAAAAAATAGTCTAGCGGTGTTAAATCACAAGATCTTGGAGGCCAATTCACAGGTCCAAAACGTGAAATTAGGCGGTCACCAAACGTGTCTTTCAATAAATCGATTGTGGCACGAGCTGTGTGACATGTTGCGCCGTCTTGTTGGAACCACAGCTCCTGGACATCATGATTTTTCAATTCAGGAATGAAAAAGTTAGTAATCATGGCTCTATACCGATCACCATTGACTGTAACGTTATGACCTTCATCGTTTTTGAAGAAGTACGGACCAATGATTCCACTAGCCCATAAAGCGCACCAAACAGTCAGTTTTTCTGGATGTAACGGTGTTTCTACATACACTTGTGGATTAGCTTCACTCCAAATGCGGCAGTTTTGTTTGTTGACGTAGCCATTCAACCAGAAGTGCACTTCATCGGTAAACAAAATTCGCTTATGAAAATCGGGAACAACGGCAATCTCGTTTTGGGCCCATTCGACGAATCTACGCCTTGCTTGATGATCGTTTTGATGAATTGCCAAACCCAACTGAGAATAAATCACTTGACAGCTGTTAAATCGGTGACCATCTTGGAAAGTAATGCCAACTTAAACTTCTATACCTGGAAAAAAACACTCTTTACATCAATTGTACTGCCATTAAGCCTGGAACATAATTTTGTGTAAAAATTACCTGCTGTCGAAAAAGCTCTTTCGACATCTACGCTAGTTGGTGGTACTGTTAGCAATGCGCGATATACTTTTTCCAAGTATTTACCTCTAAATCCCTCATCTTCAAATAAATCGATTTCTCTTCGGATGGTTTTGGATGCAGCTAATTCCTGTATTTTATTTTGGTTTATTGAAGTTTTTTTTAGTTATCGCTAATTCTAATTTTTGTTCTAGAAACAAATCCTTTTTACTATTGACATTAACGTTATTGTCATCTTAGATAATATTTTTTTTGATTACTTACTTCTCTTGATTGTGCGATGCAACTTTATATTCACAGCCTAATTAATTTCGCCCGTTAGGGAGACATAAAAACAAAAACGTATTCTTTTTTATTATGTTGGGGATCCCTGAGCATAGAGTGGAGACAATTTAAGAAATTTCTAGTACTTACCGAAAAAACGGTATTTAAACTTGTGAATACCGGTATTACAAATTTGTATAAATAGGTCAAAGTACCGGTATTACAAAATTGTATAAATAGGTCAAAATACCGGTATTCGGTATCCCAGTATTTTGCATTCCCTAGTTATAATATCATAATTTATATAATAATGATACTGATTCCTTATAAATATTATCAGAGTGATATGCTTAGTTTTCTTTTAAAACCAAAAAAGTAAAAAACAAAATTTGAAATTAAATGTAATTAAAAATTTTAAAGAGTAAATAATGAATTGCTCATTTTAAAATTATTTCTAGTATCAAATTTTTATCAGTAAAAGATTTATAAATTTATGAATTCGATTACTCGAATTTATTACAAAAAATCCCCAAGCTCAGAAAATCTACTCCAATTTGTAACTTAGTTAAAAAAATTTCATCATTTAAAATTTAATCATAAATTTTCAAAATAAATTCAACAAAAAATCATCATAACTCAAAAAAATTCATTATAAATTTTCATCATTATTCATTAACATTTTATTCATGATAAACCATTAAATGTACATGTTAAAAAATTACATTTTGTTTTACTTAATCTCTTTTATAAAAAATGTAGACCATTATATTAGCAAAGCAAAAAAATAAATAATAAATCAAAATTTATAAAATACATTGAGAGCGTATCATACATATATATGCATGCTCGAATTTTGTATTCATTATTTCATGATTTTTTTCAAAATGTATGACAGTGGAGTTTTTTACGGAAAGAAAATATATCTCTCTTGCAGCAAGCACTCTTAAATCCATCATTTTTCTCAATAACAGTTAAGAAGAACAACATCTCAACTTGATGTTTACGTCACTCAAATTTCGTGACTGACAGAATACGGTATAGTGGATCTCCTATTACAACTATTTTATGTATTTTGGGATTTTGTGGCTGTTAGGAGAGTTTAAAGCATCCAATATGTTTCTTGGGGATGTTGTTTTACCCAGGAAAAAATTTTTAGAAGAATTCGTGTGTTTCTTTTTAACAAGGTGCACAAATCAGAAATTTGAGTACATATTCTCACATATTCCGAAAAGAACATAAATTCTGGAAGCAGGGGAGGAAACGATTCTAACTTGATCTTCAAATTCAATAGGCTGTTTAATTATTTAGAAGATTGAAATAAGAGGAAAAACTTACAGATTTGGAATAAGATAGCATTAGTTATACATGGTTTTTATAATTAAGCTTTATACACAAGTTTTTTATGTAGAACCTTAGATGTGATAATTTTTGTCATCTTTACGTAAAATATTTTTTTACTACAAATATTTAACGTAAGTCAAATGCATTGGTTTTTATTTGTGGAAATGATACAATTTAATTAACCCCTACGAGGCTCATTTTATTTCTGGACAACCAATCAAAAACAGTCAATTTTCTTATGCATATTTTCAAACATGTGCATAGCTTTTTAAACATAATAGCCCCATTCGCATACAAAATTTCCTAAAAATTAATGCAAAAATATTTAAATAAATTAAGATCTTACCTGTAAAGTTGGCTTTCTATGTGGAAGAAATTATTATAGACTTCGGAGTCAATTGAAGTCAATTAGACTTCGGAGTCTTAACTATAAATATAAAACTTAGAATACTAGCTTGTGATACCCTCCTCTGGCTGTGGATATCATCTCTTCATCCCCGCTACCTGAATTTTTGGGGACGAAAGATTGACCACTCAAAGCTTCCATAATAAAACTAGTTTATTATTATTATAAATAATATTAAGCAATGCAACACAAGTCTTGGAGACAAATGATCCGAAGTGATATGACATAAACTACAATTCTTAACAAATAGCGCATTAAACCTTATACTCACTACCTTTATGATAAATTAACCACCGAATCTATATTTATAGACGATTCCTTAACTTACTAGAATCCACTCTAGTATTTAAGTTTAAAATATTATCTAACTTACCAGCTACCAGTCTTTATATCGTCAAAATAATACTGTAATCCAACTTGATCTGGCAAATGGGTCATCATCCGGCTTCGAAGCCACTTCTATATGATTCTTATAATACTTCTTAAGACTTTCTAGCCTCTCATTAGAACTTCTCAGCATTCATAGAACACTCCTTCTAGGAACGTGAAAACTAAAGCTCTAATATATACACATTCCTAATCTCCATAATTGCGTTCTCTTCTTGAGTTGGTTGGAAAGAAATCCCCGAAAATTTCTTAAGAGGGTTTTAGTGGAAGGCGCGATAAAGCCCCGTCACAAGCTATTGCCTTGAATTACAAATTTTATTTACATTTTTTGGTAAACTCCTAGGAGAGCCCCCACCCTTGGCGCCAGACCGGAAAAAGCGCCAAGCGAAAACGAAATGGCGCCAAGCAAACCCGACAACGGTGACAAGTAAATATAGCAGTATAAGATGGATGCGCAATGAAAATATATGTAAACAATACAGAAATTTAACATTTAAGATAAAAAATATAACAGCACTTACTTTCTTATTGTTGATCCTTCCCAAGTGGAGGGTAAAGTGTAACAACTGCTTTTAAAAAATTCTGGAAAGTCTCGTCGCTGAGTGAGTGATCACGAGAGCGCCGCCATAAATACTCAGCGAGGTAATGGTCGAACATGCCTTCTGCGTGGCTGGTGTGATTGAGGAGAAAACGTTTTATTACCGACCATGTACCCTCAATTGAATTTGTATGAGCACCGGTATCAGGATCTTTAAAACATACACTATGATTCACCTCCAAATGCTTAAAACCCTCATCTGACAAACATTTATACGCCTTCCAACAATCAGAAACAATCGTACTTCCAGGCAGGACCCATTCTTTAATCACACACAGATTAACCACGAATTCTTTCTTATACTTCTGCAAACATCATGCGTATTCACACCTTTTTTTCGACATCTCCATTCAAATCCATCCAAAACAACACTCTTTCGTTCATTTAATCTCATTGGCTCATCACATTTAGGACATTCATAACTTGAAGCAATTAATCCTTCTTTCATACACCATTCAATCAATTCTTTCTTGCCTCTAGCATTCAATAACGTAAAAAATTCTAACGTGTATTCACTTACAAGCGCAGCCATACTTTCAACCCGGTGCCCAACAACAAAATGGAATTTGAAATGCGCGCCCACAAATGACGAAAATTCTAGAAAAAGTTAGGGTTGTCATATGTTGTATTTAAAAGCAAGGTTACCATGAACGGGGCGCAATTATCGCCAATCAAAGTAATTCGCGCCAAGGGTGGGGGCTCTCCTAGGAGTGAACCCATTTTTTTTTTCATTTTCATTAATGATTATGAAAATATTAATCAAAATTTGATCGTTTTTAATGAATTCGAAAAAATGGTATTGCACACACAACCCAACATCGCAATCTGCACAGTAGAATCCTGTTTCTCTACTTACCTTCTTCCCTTTAGTGTGTCTCTTTGAGCAGCAAATAATACACCGTCGTGTTGGATTACTTTTCTACTCTGTTGGGGGAATGTAGTCAACAAAATGTCTTTCACCACTTGGGTGGCGTGGTTGGTTTGTCGCTGGCCTTCTGCACCCAAGGTTGCGGGTTCAACCCCGGCCCAAGTCGGTGAATTTTCGTGATACAGAAAATCGAAAGCGGCCACGTCGTAAGATTATTCGGGATGTGAAAAATATCTAGTGTATCTGTCTGGCTTGGGGGCTCTCGGCAAAATTAAATTCCTATTACAGCTTCTCATCGGCAAGAGCTTAGGTGCCTCCCTCTGGGGGCACCTAATTTATATGTGGTAATTGGTATCACCTATATGGTGCCGCGCTAAAAACTGATCCTGGGGAATGTACTAGGTCTGCAAAGATTAAAATACCAATACATAGACCCATTAGAAAAAAAAATGTCTTTCAAACAAGCATGAAGAGGGTTGCTCAGCAGAAGGGCGACATCTTTTCATAGAAGATTTTACTGAGCGGTACTTATCCATTGTTAGAAACCATAAAAAGCACATGTGAAATAATTCGGGTAAGACCGATTGCACTGTGTAAATTTTCACACTGCCCTGACAACACTTGGGAGGAACAAGGCTGGTACGTTTCGTCTGCCAGAGCTCAGCTCGGGAAAAGCCGGGGAAGTATTCAACACTACTTGAAATATAATATGATTTAGAAATATTCTGAATTTTTACAAATTTTAAAAATTCAAATTTAAAACACATGTAAATATAATATTGATGGCAATGAAGCTAAAATATCTTATGTGACTGTGCCAGAATATTTAATTAAGAATCTTTAATATGCTTATAGAGGATATGTTTTGATTTAAAAAGTCGAAATTTATACCATAACTACTTATATTCTTATCATTTACGGGATAAAAGAAATTATTATCTCTATTGTTATCGAAATACTTCTATTACTTACTTACTATTAAAACTTGTATAAATATTATTTTTGAAGAAAGTTGTATTAAGCATTATAATATTTAGAGTTTTTGCCAATATTTCTTTCAATACTTTTCTTTCAAAAGGGAATTCTATTCAGCTGCAGTAGAAGAAATTATGTGCTAAAAATCATGCGATAGCATTATGAAAATATTCAAACTACTGTAGTATTGTGTAACAAATGTATAAATGGCTGCACATTCTCAAGGCTTTCATTTGTACTCAGTTCTCGTAGTTTTTTTCCCAATGAGCTGCATATTAGCAATTAAGTGAGAATATACAACAATTCTGCAGGAGTAGAAACCCTTCGTTGGTGGCACCGTCTATTGACGGCTTTCGCTACCAAATTGTGACATTTGAATTTAATTCAATTCACAATTTGGTAGCACCGGATGCTAAATATTGACATTATTTAATTTTGCGTAGAGAACCAGAATCAAATTAATACTCAAGGGATCTTTTATATGCTACATAATCGTATGACATGAGTGAAAGCGATTTTCAATCACTTGTACTCAAATTATGCCTGTAAATTTTTTTGATCATTGCAACACAATGGAAATTAGCTAGCTGGAGCTGGATGCTTGGTCATTCCATTTCAAAAATTATTAGGGAATTCAACGTTCTTCATTTCACAGTGTCAAGTGTTTGCATAAAATCTATAACCTCAGGCATTGTCTTTCACAATAGACAATACAAGCCCGATAGCGTTTAGGTAACAACCGAGACCAGCAAAGTTTGTGTAGAGTAGTAAATATTGTTAGACAAGCAGAGCTGTGTACCAAATAACAGCATCAAACAGTGAAGGATGCTTGACAGATGTGTCCATGAGGACAGCTCAGGGATCCTGAGCTTTGCTGATCCTCAGCTCAGCTACAGTTTTGGTGTTGATTTAATATGGTAGGAGAAAACTGACCCAAGTGCCTTTACTAACAACATTCCATCTGCTGTAGCATCTCTTTTGGACTTATGATCACATCTTAGCTTATCCCCCAAGTGATTGTAAAAACTTTGCTTATTCAAATGAGTCATAATTTCCACGAATACCACAATTTCATAGATCCAAGCCGTCAGCAATGCACTGTGCAAGCTGGTGGTGGTTGCGTAATACCGTGAACTGTATTTTAATGACATCGGCTGCATCTTCTGATCAAATTGAACTAATTAATGACTAGATAACTTTATGCTCAGCTACTTGAAGACCACTTACGTCATTGATTTATTTAAACTACGTTCGGAACCGTGATTTTCAAAAGCGCATAAGTGGATAATTTTCATGGTATTTAGTGTCATTTAGATTAGAATACATGCATAAAATTGTTTTAAGGACATTTTAACAAAAAAATTTATTTAAATGTAATATTTTGGCAAAAAATTAACTTAGAATAATCTTTTTTCCAAATGTTCTCCTTTTGTGAAAAATGGTTCTATTATAATAATATTTTGCCTGTATATAGCTCAGACTGTATATAGTACAGAGGCTCAACTAGAATTGTTGAAAAATTCACATTATTTTCAGAGTTACCACCAATTGAAATAATTATTCGCGTTTTTTTCTTAAAATTGCTTCCCTCTGTTGTCGTAAAATATGAATACACCCACTTCTAAGTTATATATTTCAAAAATTTTAGTTGAGCCTCTGTAGAGAGGTCTGAGCTATATACAGGCAAAATATTATTATAATAGAACCATTTTTCACAAAAGGAGAACATTTGGAAAAAAGATTATTCTAAGTTAATTTTTTGCCAAAATATTATATTTAAATAAATTCTTTTTGTCAAAATTACCTTAAAACTTTTTTATGTATGTATTCTAGTCTGAGTGGCACTAAATATCATGAGAATTATCCATTTATGTGATATTTTTAAAATCACAGTTCCGAACGTAGTCGTATACCTTAAATAACGATAGAATTTTCCAGGATAAGACACCATGGTACCCGGATAAAATGGTTCATGATTAGTTTGACAAACCAACTGGACATTTCTAGCAAATGATTTAGTCACCTAGTTCCCTAGACATGAATATATGGGACATGATCAAATAATCAGCTTATGCCCAAATTCGTACACCAAAAATGCTTTCTTTATTATGGTCTGTGTAGAAATGGTACGGCTAAACATTTCTTCCGAAATTCCAGTGAGAGGGGAGAGGATACCGGCGAGTTGTTGAGTCAATGCCATGTAGAGTTATTGCGATTCGCTGGGTAAAAAGAGATGCCCCAGGATATTAGGAGGTATCACATGTCTTTTGATATTTCAGAGTATAACGGCATGGATAATACTTTTTTCGTTTTATTTTTCAATAAAAAAGGGAAATCTTGGCATTTTATTGTCCAAATCCAAAATTGATCAAAGGAACGGGCTTCATTTCTTCCGGAAAAAATCACTTACCTGTCAAGATTGGTATAATGAAATCCCTTCAAATAAAGCACAAAAAAAGAGGAATACTCACAACTTGACAAGGATCTTCATGTCAAAATGTAAACAGTTATTCGATTACATTTTCTCATTAAAAAGTTAAACTAGCGGGAAAGCAAAGAAATGCTTTTAAATGAAGATTTAAAATTCAGAAATGTTAAGATAATGGCTAAACCGGGGATCAAGTTGTAAACAGTCTGTATAATCTATACTTTAAACATATAAAAATGCAAAATAAATAGATAAAGTATAAGTAAAAGCAATGTGTTGTGAACAGCGTTGTGGTATCCAACTACAGGCCAGACGTCTTTTTTAAAAATAAGAATAGTGAAAATTTTCGGTGGTTTCCAGAGAGTGTCTATTTATTATAAGGGAAAGAAGCTAAAATTGTAAAAAAAAAAAACGTTTTCTAAAAATATATTCAAATGGGGTTGAAAGATATACCCGAAGCTCTTCAGTTTTTCTACATATATACGTCAAAAATTGAAATGTTACATTACTAATAATTTCTGAAATAGCCTAAAAAAATATAAATATTTAAATTTTTATAAAAAAAAATAGATAACTGTAGAAAATTGCTTAAAAATAGTATTATTATATGTAAGTCACGCAGGAATTCAAAACAGATCAAAACAATCTTAATAATATGCAAAACAAACAAAAAAATTTCAGTTAGTTACTTTCATATAACGCTTTTATCAATATTTTTTCCTAAAAAAGGCACTCTAATGTATAAAACACATTTTAAAGTAGGTAACAGCGTACCAGATGTGGTATCCTTTCTTAAGAAAACAGTTATAAAATTTGTATTAAGGGGGGGGGGAAACACACAACAAAAAAATTTTATTTTGGTTGTTATTATGGTAAAGTAAAAAAATCGGTAAACTTAGAAAATGCCCTACAAAAAATAGAACATTTTACGTATAATAAATCTGTGATTTTAAGGTAATACTATATGACTTAAATAAAACAAATTAATATAATGTGTGATGCAAAATAATACAAACCAAAAGAGATGGAATTGTAAGAAATAATTATTTTCCCCTAATCATAGGAATACTTAAAATAAGTATTTTCTATGATAGAAATGAAACGTCTATCACAGATAATTTCTTTTTACATAATTAAAATCGAAGCAGAATACTTTGCTTTTTCTTGTAGTTTGACAATTACACATTTTTTTTTTGTACATAAACAAAATAATGGCAAATAATAAAAAATACGAGACTCATTTAGAGGTCAATGATATCATTGCTCATATAAATGTCTGAGGTGTAACAAGATAGCTATAAATATTTTATTTTTACAAAAAGGTCTCATTTTCTTTAAAATATTTTAATTACATTTGAGTATAGTCACCTCTAACGATTTTGATTATAGTTAATTACTAGGGTTTTAAATGATTTCTTAAAACTCTCATTAGGATATTTCCTACATTTTCTTAGTTCCATACCTCTGTAACTCCAAGTAAAACCTTTTAAGAGAGTTTAAGAGGAGCAGAAAACCTCTATACTGACAATGTTAAATTGATCTTTTCAATGTACCTTTTCTCAAAATCTGTTATATGTGCATGTTTGAAATTGTTATACAATTCAAGTACACCTTTCTCAATATACTGAAATGAGCTTTTAGCTAATTTTGAATTTTTTTTCATGATTTATAAAATATTTGATCAAGCCTAGTGAAATTTGACCCATTTTTCACATAAAAACATTTGTAAAAACTGAATTTTTGAGCTTTTTTCAAAAAGCTCATTTCACAGTATATATTAGCCATCATTATAAATATATCATACAAAATTTACATACCTATAAACAGTAGTTTCTCAAAAAAGGTACATCGAACATCAAAATTTTCATTTTGAGCTAAATGGATTTTAATGTTAATCGGCTAAGAAATAAAAAAGTAAAAGGCTCAATTTACAATAACAGATACATGTTTTGGTTTATATCAGACGTTCAACTTTTAAGCAAAACCGAAGTACTTTGTTTACATTTTTCGCCATTCAAATGGAAGTGGCCCAGTATCAACGATTGTTTAAAAATAGGTTTTAAGGACTTCTAATTACCCTAGAGGTTAAAGTAAGGTATTTTTAGGAAGGTTAAAATCAATATACAATTTGAAAATGTAAAAAACTCAAATTGTCAAAAAAATAAGATTTTAGCTTTACAACACACACCCCTTAAATTTGTTTTTTAAAAAATAACTTTTTAAATTAACACACTTTTTTAAATATACATTCTTGTTAAGTGAAGCGTTGTTCAATGTAAGTATAATTGTTTTTGTGAGAGAGTATCATTATATTTACTTTCAAATAACTTATTACAAACTATATAAGCTTAAAAAAAGATTCTTCGTTTAAAGTATAATCAAGCAAAATCTCTAACGCATTTTTATAAGTGCTTAGGGTGGTTTAGTTTCTGATGAAAAAAAAATTAGACATCATTACCAAAATTTTTAACGAAATGAAAAATGTCTGGATTTAATTAAGCGAAAATAATTTATAAAAAAGACGTCACAGAATCACCAAACCTCAAATCAAATCATTTAATGGTCTAAAATAGAGGGGGGAGGGAGGTTCCAGGGAAAGTAAGATGTAGGGAACAAATAAAGGAAGAAAAACAAAAATTTCAAAATAAGAGCTAAGCTATTCTGGTTTACGGCACAATACTTTTTGGAAAACATAAAGGCTCTCTACCATTTTTTTTATTTATAAAGTTTTCCTGCATTAAGTATTCGTAAAGTAAATTTCTAAGATATATTAAACGAGAAAACTACATTTGCCAGCTATACCATGCCGTCAAACTTTCTGATCTTTCCTATGGGAAAGCAACAAGGCATAATACCGATGATCTTTCCCCAAAAAATATCACCCCATTTATTCCACGGTTCAATACACTCATCTGATCAATACGATGACGACTGAGGCTGTTTCCACCTTTCTTTCTTTCCTCACTTCTCCCAAACAAGAAAATAAATCTTGCCAAAACGGTCCGTTGACTTACATTAGGAAAATAAAGCATTACCCATAATTTTTTAGAAAACAATGGTCATGGAAAAAACTTCACTCTTGGGTAATCTGGAAAATATAAGAAATTTGAAAAATTAGCTAAGAAAGAATTTGTCTTTACTTTTTCAACAATCCGTTTATATGGTTATAAAAATGCAACTTATGTTACGATCCAAATACAGGGTGTTCAGGCATAAAGTACCTAAAAGTTGTGACTTATTATCCCGGAACTACCCATCAGAATGTAATAAACAGTTCATCAGTGGATTGGAAACCCCTTCGAGAATTTTTTTGGTCTAGTCCGATCAGCCGTACATGCGCTCATTATTCTGTAATTTCAGAAAATAAACTTGTTACACTGATTTCATAAGTAAAGATGTGGACGCCACAGAAAAAGGTGCAGTTCGTACTTTGGTTAACGGAATTTAAATCAGCCATGCGTGTACAGCGAGGTGTACGAACAGAATGGAATGTCGATCCTCCAATATCAAAATTGATCCACCAATGGGAGGAGACAGGAACTTTGGTATCTCAAATTGGCAAGTATCCTTAAGTTTTCGTAATAGAAGATACTTTTGATCACGTGTGTGATTCATTTTGTAGAAGTCCTGATAAATTTACTGGGCAAGTCAGTAACGACATTCCATTCCGTTCGAACACGTCGCTGTACACACGTGACTGATTTCAATTCTGTTAACCAAAGTACTCACTGCATCTTTTGCTGTGATGTCCACACCTTTACTAATGAAGTCAGTGTAATAAGTTTATCGTCTGCTATTGTCGAATAATGCCCGCACGCGTGCGGTCGACCGAACTAGACCAAAAAAAATCTCGAAGGGGTTTCCAACCCACGGGTGAACAGTTTATTACATTCTGATGGGTATTTCTGTAAAAATAAGCCAGAACTTTTGGATACTTTAAGTCCGGACACCCTGTATATTATTGATATCCACATAATCATTAAAGTAACTCGATCCCCGATTTTGGATATGGGAGCATGGAGAGTGGGATGCCAACTCATGTGTCGTCTTTGTCACCTCAGCGAGGTTCAAAATTACGTACTTCGTCGCCAATTAGCCTTCGAGCAACTATAAAAAAAAGACGTTAAATAAAATCAGTGATTACATATTGTACGGACGACCAGTTTTGCCAAATTAAAAGACGTTGCCAATTCAAAAAAGTGTCACCAAATGCTGCTATCCTTATTATATTATTGTGTTCGAACATGCACGGGAGTGGTTTTCTACTATTGGCTGCATATCGAGGCATTTGGCGGTATAACATCTTGGTCTTGGTATAACATCTTCTCCAATTTTTTTTTCGATTAATAACTCACAAAACTAATCTAGTTTTATCTGCAAAAAACAGACAAAACGTACAATTTTATTACTACATAATTTATTTAGTAATTAATAATAGCAAACAATACTGCTTTAGTTATTTTTAAGGAACTTTAGTTCATATCTGTTTTCGTTAAATAATAAATCAAAATTATTACTATTAGCTATTAAAACACTGCTTATTTCTGGATGTTTGATTTATCTATTAAAAATACGTAACAAAAAAAGAACTATGGGGGGGAGAAAGCCTAGAAATTTGTTTACGTTCCCTGTATAAAAAAGTTTCAAAAAGAAAATAATTCTATTTGATAAAAACATTTCAGCATTTTCTTATATTTTTTTAAGGTCTTTCATTAAATCTTTTTTTAAAAAATAAAGAAAGCTATCATTTGTGATGTATTATAGGAAACTAACCTTACATTTTATCTGACAGAAAAATATTTTATCTGCCTAAGGTCTCTACGAAAGTTGTCATTCCGCACATGAGCTATAAGCACTCAAACTCGAGAATTCTGTGGTAGTTTTCATACAACTAATTAATATTTTTGCAAATATTTTGTTGTATTTTGACCTTTAGAAAGAAGAAAACTACCTTTTTTTCCGCGTAGTTCTTTTTTTTTATCAATGAAAATTAAAAAAATATTTCGAAATTACAAACTTCCATAAATTTTTTTAAAGAAGTTTTATAATATTCCGTCAGCTTCACTTCGCAGGTTTGGAAAAGGTAGAAAATTTATCTATCTGCTAGAAAAATTGTTTTATCTTTTTTAAAAAAAAATTAAAACTTATAACCTGCACTCAAAAAATAACACCGGTGGCTAGCTCAAATAATTTTAATTGGTACACACATTCTGATTGAGCATGGTTACAAAGACATAAAAACAATTAATACAAAACAAATACTAAGGGGTTTGCACGGGGGGACATTGGCACGTCCGCCCTACACCGAGGTGGCAGGCTGACTCAGTAAGTATCCATACGACCAGAAGAGGGCGCTCTAGTACCATCTTTTTACCATTCGTTACACTCCCCCTCTGGTTCCTAAACTTCGTCCTCGATGAGGAACCAGCAGATTTGTCGTTTCTGGGTCTTCCTTTTTTCTCTGAGAGGCATCACTGGAATGGCTTCTCCCCCTACTTCGAAGATGGAATAACTTATCTGATGCACCATAAAGACGGATGCAATCTGAAATATCAATTTTCCTAGTAGGAAATATACAATTCAAAATATCAAATTTCCCGGTAGGAAATATATAATTCAAAACATCAAATTTCCCGGTAGGAAATATACATTTCAAAATATCAAATTTCCCGGTAGGAAATATACAATTCAAAATATTAAATTTCCCGGTAGGAAATGTACAATCAAAAACATCAAATTTCCCGGTAAGAAATGTACAATCAAAAACATCAAATTTCCCGTTAGGAAATGTACTATCAAAAACATCAAATTTCCCGGTAGGAAATGTACTATCAAAATTAATCACCCGTGTTAAAAGCATTTATTTTTTTAAGGAAATTGAATGAATGCAGTCAAAAGAGCTACGCCAGAAAATTCCAGTTTGGCTGAAAACCGGTTTTCGACGTCAGTTTACGTCATTGTAAAACTGTGATCTTAAGGATGTGTTTCAAGTTAATCTTCCTTTAAAAACCTTTGCTTTTTATCTACATCATGAAATTTCAGTCTGGCTGAAAACCGGTTTTAGACGTCAGTTTAATTCATTGTAAAACTGTGAATTTAAGGATGTATTTTAAGTTAATCATCCGTTTTAAAAGCCTTTACTTTTTATCTACGTCATGAAATTTCAGTCTGGCTGTAAACTGGTTTTCGACGCCAACCTTTGTCATTGTTTTAACAGTTACAAATAAAGCAGATTTTAATAGTGTGGAATATGCGTTTTTCTCTTTTAGTAAGCTTTCGTCCTTTTTTTATGTTTTACACGCACTAATTTAGAATTGTCAATTGTAACTAATTTAACACTAGCCAAAATTTATTTTAAGCATAAATTTAAAAATATTTAGCTGTTTTATTTGTATGAAAAAAATTTACTGAGAATAAGATTCAAATAATGTTTGTTGTAAATATATATATATTTGTGATAAACTTTTAAAAAAGAGCATTAATGCATTTCCTTTAGTATTTTTTTCTCTTAATAAAAATATTAAAGCGAATAATTTAAAAACTAAAAATGAAAAAAATTATGAGTGTACAAGAATATTTTTATTTCATTGTTCAGAAAAAAAAA
>BMAU01019851.1:42500-142500 GCA_019973935.1 Trichonephila clavipes
GTAATTTGTACCTCAGTCAAGTGGCGAGGATGACACATGAACTGATATCCCCCTCTCCTTACTACCACACCACACCAACTGGAGGACACTGAACCTCAACAGATTTAGCGATGTTTCATTTAAATACTTTTTTAAAAAAAATTAACCATTGAAACGAAGAAAATTTTATTTATGCCTGTTTTATTTTATGTGTTAAATACATATAGCCCCAATATTCTTATTTTTAATCTGAAAAATTGTAGAATACAAAATATAATGAAAGTTTCTCTTGAACTACATTTTCCTCTGACCTTAGAAAATATTCTTGTTTATTTTAATGATTCATTCACGGGTCTTGAAAAAATTTAGAAATATCTTCAAATATATGATGATGACCATGGTAGCCTAGTGGTCAAGTGGACTAGTGGCTAGCATGTCCTGATTTCGAGCCCAGTACCGCTAAAGACCCGCTGTTCAGAGGGAACCAATTCACGTTAAATATGTCGAGACTTAAACGTCATCCTGTTGGTGTGGAAGTTGGGAGAGGGTATGCCAGCTTAGGTGCGGTTTCGTCACTTGACCATGGTTCAAAATGACGAGGTCCATCGCCAATCGCCTTCGTGTCCAACTCTATAGTATCGCATTCACTCAAATATATGGAGCGAATAATTCATTTCCAAATATTTTACTCCTTCATTACTTTCTTTGCACAGACACAGTTTACTGCATTCGAATATATGCGCAAGATTAAGCTTGAGAAGGTAAATATAGAATTTTCATAGGAGATTAAGGTTATGCTTATAAATTCAAAATGGCCCTTTTTGATGAATTCGAGTTCTTTAAAGTAACTCGGGTGAATGAGTGAGTGTCAATTTTTTTTTTTGGTGCAAGAGTTAAGTTTGGCTATACAGCGCCACACATTCGTTAATATAGTAAAAAATTAATAATATATTTAAATATATATTTATTGTGCGTATATAAAAATGTAATTTAAATTGTCAGATTGAAAATAATATAAAACTGAGCAAAGATTATTTAAAAATTCAGAAATGTAAAATTTTATAGATATCTCTTTTTTTAAAAAAAAATCTAATATCACAAAAGAATCTTTAAAAGAAATTATGTCTCATGTAAAACATCAATTGAGCGTAAAAATGCAAAAAGGTTTAGATGGGGAGCCTCCCCAACCAAATCAGTCAAAGTTAAAAGATTGGTTTTAAAAAAGGTGTTTCTTTTAGATGAATACTTTGCACATTCTATTAAAGTGTGTAAAATGGAAAGGTTCCATTGACAAAAGTCGCATACTGGGGGGCTCTCTCCTAGCAGCAAATGTCTATGCGTTAGACGAGTGTGTCCGAGTCAAGCGGACATCATGTCTTCGTACTGGTACCGCTGCCCATTGAGCAGTGGAAGGATGAATGCTATGTAGTTTCGTACTGGTACCGCTACCCATTGAGCAGTTGAATGCTTGTAGTTTGTTGATGATCTGTTGATCCCAAGTCTCTTGCCATATATGATGGATATAGTGCTGTATAGAAGTTTTTAAATCCTGGTAACAGACAGGCTGCTGCATGTGATCTCAGGCATGGATCGTGCAGCGTTATCAGCCTGTTCATTACCAAGAATACCCACGTGTCCAGGTACCCAAGAAAAAATTATATCAAAACCCTTTATTTCTAATTTTCGCAGAAGTAAAAGTATTTCCATCACAGTGGGGTGCCTACGTTCTGTTAAAGAGTGTAAGGATTCTAGAGCAATCATAAATGACTCGGAGTATAGTCAGCTCGTAGTATATAAGCTGTAGAAGAAATATTTTGAAACAAGGCAAATGGGTATAAGGAATTTTGTAGAAGATCTGGATTATGTTCATTTTAAACTAGGGAACAAAAATAGAAGAGTTTTAAAGCTCTTTCATGTTTAAAATAACAAAAATGTATTTTATCCTATAATCTGCATTTGATTCTTCATACAAAATGGAAAAGTATTTAAAGTTTTTATTAATAAGGTTCAATTAAAAAAAACTAAAGAACTAGAAGTATAACTGAATGTAAGGAATCATCATATTTTGGTCAGATATCTAAATTGCATTCTGATGAGAATCAAAAATGCATATGTTAAAATAACTGTTTCTATAAGTTTCACAAGTTAATTCTTAAAAATTTAAGCTTATTTGAGCTAAAAGTTTTGAAATTTTACAATTAGAAGAAATAAACAATTCATTTTTTGCTTTCAAATTGTTTTGCAGTGGAAGGTTCATTTTTGAACCAATTATCTTTTACATTAAAAACGCAGATAAATAACAAAAAAAAACTTTAAGACGTGATAAAAACAGTTTTCTTAGATAAAAATTGTTCCAATGAAAATAATGGATAAAAACACTGAGCTATTAAGCGAAACATTGTTCGAATAACAGAATTTTTTTTTATTTTGCTCAAAAACGAATGAAATAAATGTTTTGCTTAAAAAAAATACGTATAACCTCAGGTAATAAAAATACAGTCTGAAAAAGCGTCTTTTTTATTTAAAATTAATTTTTTTTATTCACTTGAACTATAGTGAAAGAAAAAAAAGACCAAATGATTTTAATTTTTTTTTTTTTTTTGCAAATCAATTTCTGCAAAATCCATTAAACACATTTGAAGAATATTCAGATAAGTTTAACTAAATGTTCAACCAAAGGGTGCACTTGAGTGTATTAATGTAATAAGTAGATTTCTTTTGTTATTTTTATTCGCAAAAGAGGGGAAAGAAGAAAAAAACCATTGAAGAGAGAAACATTTAATGATTTTTTCATCTCTCTCCTATTTTTTCAAGTTAACTTTTTTTTTACAATTTAGAAACATTTATCGTTAGTATTTAAGAAACAAATTATGCCAAACTATGAACTCACATAAAAAAGTATAAAATTAATATTTGCTATATGAAATTTAACTATGAATGAAGAGATCAACAAAAAATAGCTCCACGTGAACTATTATTATTAGTATTATAGTATAATGCGCAAGTAGATTTGTTATTCAAAGTAAATAAATATTTCTTTCAAAGTTGTTATAGAAAACTTAAATGTTTTTTCTGCATGTTTAATCACTTTTTCTTTATTTTTACAACTGCCCACATATACATTTCATTAATTAATTTTAAATAAATATTTTCATAATAGAAAAGTGTATTATATAACTTGAATATCTAATAATTTTTGGAAGTATTTTTTCAAATACTTTACTTATTTTGAAACATACTTTTCAAACAAACGTAAAATGGAATTTATCAGTTTTAATATTCCCTTAACGAAATTTTCATTTTAATATATTTAAAGAGTAAAAGATTTTTCCCTTGTAAATGTGATCTAAAATGCAAACCACGTTTGTGTTTTGAAATTTTAAAAAAATCCGTAATATTTTCTAATTATGCAAATAGCATAATTTTTTATTTGTTTAAAATTTTTTCCTTAAAACTTGGTTGGGCAGATTTTTTTCTTTCTATCTTAAAGATAAAATGGATTATTTTCGTTCAATGGATCATTTTTTATGCATCCAATGCTTAGTATAAAATGGCTGGAAATTTTATACAAATAGTTGAAGCTACAATATCTCTTAAAAAGGAATTTTTTTAACGGTTTTTCCCCTCTAAAATATGTTATTGTCTTAAAAAAACTTTTAATGTCATTTTTTTGTTGTTATTTTATTCCAACGGCATAGCTTCCTTTAAAACATAGGGATTGTTTTACCAGTTTTGAGTATAATATATAACAAGATTTTTACTAATAAGAGTGTTGCGTAGCTTGTTTAGTGACACTTTACCTTCTGACAGAGTTACCGGAGTCAACTCTTCCGATTCGACTTCATCACTTTCTGTATTATTGTGGTCCAAAGCCACAATTTCAGCGTCAGATAGAGCTCTCCATACAGCAATGTCCGTGTCAACCAACACGTAGTCATCAAACGTCAAATCTTGTTCTGGAAGAGCTTCCCAAAGGGATGGTTCAGCATTAAATTCAGTGAGTGTATTGTCCACATCTCAACCAGATTCGGCGAGGGGAAGCCTGACTTTTTAAAACAGCTGTGAATTGTCAAAAGAGTAACAGCTCTCCAAGCCTTGTCAATCATGATCAAAGCTGTTAAAATAGAAATAAAGAGTGTTTTTTTTCCAGGTATAGAAGTTTAAGTTGGCATTACTTTCCAAGATGGCGACCGATTTAACAGCTGTCAAGTGATTTATTCTCAGTTTGGTTTAGCAATTCGTCATGAATAGACTCACGCCTGAAAAACGCTTTCAAATTGTGCAATTTTATTTCGAAAATAATGGTTCTGTGCGGAATTTTCATAAGCCAATTTTGTTTAGCGATGAAGCGCACTTCTGGTTGAATGGCTACATCAACAAACAAAACTGCCGCATTTGGAGTGAAGCTAATCCACAAGTGTATGTCGAAACACCGTTACATACAGAAAACTGACTGTTTGGTGCGCTTTATGGGCTGGTGGAATCCTTCTTCAAAAACGATGAAGGCCACAACGTTACAGTCAATGATGATCGGTATAGAGCCATGATTACTAACTTTTTCATTCCTGAATTGAACAATCATGATGTCCAGGAGCTGTGGTTCCAACAAGACGGCGCAACATGTCACACAGCTCGTGCCGCAATCGATTCATTGAAAGACACGTTTGGTGACCGCCTAATTTCACGTTTTGGACCTGTGAATTGGCCTCCAAGATCTTGTGATTTAACACCGCTAAACTATTTTCTGTGGGGCTATGTAAAGTCATTGGTCATACAAACGCTTGACCATTTGGAAGACAACATTCGCCGTGTTATTGCCGATATACGGACACAAATGTTGTAAAAAGTCATCGAAAATTGGACGTCCAGATTGGACTACATCCGAGCCAGCCGTGGCAGTCCTATGCCAGAAATCATATGTGAAATGTAATGCCACAAGATTATCTTTCGAATAAAAAAAATTCATGTCAATCGAATAATACAACGTTGTTTTATTGCAATTTAAAGTTCTATACCTCTAAAAAAACACCCTTTACATATATCAAATGTGCATAACAATAAACATATTGCAAAATGTGTGTGCGTAAGATTCATATATATATATATATATATATATATATATATACGCTAAAGGGTTACACAGAGTGAATTTGCTAACATATTTGACTAGTTAATTTATATTAATATATTTATGAAAAAAACACGTAAAGCGCGATTAATAATAATTTATATATGTATAAAAATTTAATACATATTTTTGGTAAAAGTAATGTTTATAAGTTATCCTTATTTACTCTTCATTAGATTAATACAATAACCAACTTACAATATTACAGATCATAAATTAAACAGTAATATTTTTCGAAAGATAGGAATATTTAAAAGGTTATACTTTCTAAGTTTAATATGTTTTTATTTCATTAAAAAAAAATTTCTCGAACATTATTCCTGAAATGCAGTATTCTGATTTCCTCTAGGATGTTTTTACAGTGTGTGAAGTAAATTACTTTTTGATACTCCTGGGCTATGGTGATTCAGATTTTTCTGCTAATTAATTTTAGTAATTTAAAACTTTTTGCATTTTGTACAGTAAATGATTTTTTAATATTGCTTCAGCCTAGTAATATAGACAAATAAAGCAAAGTTGGGCAAACTTTATTGAACCCTGAAATCTCATCCCTAAACTCAAGAATGTGTTATTGCGGTTATATTACATTGTACCGTATTGTCTTGCTATTTTATTTCTTTTAAAATTGTAAGCAAATACACATATACATCGTAACACTCTATCGATATTTGAGCATTCAATTGAATTACAGTTATGTGACACATGATAAACTACATATTGCGCAAACATGTCAGGGAATCTTCATGCGAATGTTTTGTCGGTTGTATCTACAATCAGTTAATTTCCCTAAAGCAACTTGTACATATTAAATGGAATGTAATTACAATGCAAGGTTGAATAACTCTTAGGAGGGATTACATTAATCGGCATTTAACTATTTATTTAAGGCAATTTACAAAGTACTATGATAGCATATCTCAGTGCCTTACATGATTAATGGAATAACCTATTATACCTTAAATAGAATGGTTATTACCCACCAATTGCCTAAGTAAATGTTAATGAAGCCTATTGAATTAATACTTTAGTCAAAACAATTATATTGAATAACAAGGTAAAAAATAAACCAATAAATGTGAGTATATTTCTTATTTTTAGCCACTTAAACATGTTTAATAGAATTGATCAAATGAATCGGTCAAAAAATAAAATTGCTTCCAAAGCTTGTATTTTTTCAGATATTTGTGCGATAAGTGCAACTAGAGTTCATATACTTCAGTATATTCAGAGAATGATTATACATCCTCTTAAATATCTGCGTATCTGTATACATATGGAAGAAAAACCTCCCAACCAGTAGCGCAAACTAAAATTTTTCAGGGGGAAGTTCCAAGGTCGAAAGTCCACCATTTTGGTATCATGCTCCATTACGCCGCCCAACATATTCTTTTGATTTTGTCGATTTGAGGGGGGAAACAATGCAAAATTAATTATTGAATAAATAATTAGCATTAATCAATAAAATTACTTATTAATAAAAAATACATAATTAAATTTTACTTAATATATACATAGGATTACAATCAATCCATAAAAAAATCATGGGCTATGGGGGTGTCCGGACCCCTAGGACATCCCTCTTGTGTGCTCCATGGCTCCCAACACATCCACTCACTCACCAGATCTCTAAAAACGAACTTGAAATTTGGCTAGCAAGTTTTTTTTTAATGTAGAAATCCGCTAAGAACGAATTTTATGAAAATCAACTCCCTGGGGGGTTTCAGGAGCATCATAGATAAAAAAAAATTCCGGTTTTTTTTCCGTTTTTCCTTTCATACCTTGTATACTGGAAATTTGGATGGCATGTTTCTTTTCTTTAGTAAAGATCCGCTAAAAATGGGTTTCGTGGTAATCGTCTCTTAGGAGGAGGGAGAGAGGTGTTACAAAGTCGTAATAAATATACTTCCGTTTTAGAAATTCAAGTTCTGTCTTTTCTAAATCAAAAGGCGAGGGCTATTAGAATACTTTTAAGTATATTTGAAAGCTTAATGCTAGGATTTAGGTATCAATAATTGAAAAACAATATATAGTCATGAAACATATGAAACATCCTGTGAAGTGGGTGCGCCACAGCTAGTCTCATATATATATTTGTGCATGAATGTGTGTGTGTGTGTGTGTGTGTGTGTGTGTGTGTGTGTGTGTGTGTGTGTGTGTGTGTGTGTGTGTGTGTGTGTGTGTGTGTGTGTGTGTGTGTGTGTGTGTGTGTGTGTGTGTGTGTGTGTGTGTGTGTGTGTGTGTGTGTGTGTGTGTGTGTGTGTGTGTGTGTGTGTGTGTGTGTGTGTGTGTGTGTGTGTGTGTGTGTGTGTGTGTGTGTGTGTGTGTGTGTGTGTGTGTGTGTGTGTGTGTGTGTGTGTGTGTGTGTGTGTGTGTGTGTGTGTGTGTGTGTGTGTGTGTGTGTGTGTGTGTGTGTGTGTGTGTAGTACATAATATTTAATACATTATAACATTATATACAAGGTATATATGACACACAAAAAAAGAGACTAAGTGTGTAGCTGGCAGCAACTGTTTTGGTGACGTCATCCCACCACCTCCTCTATCCATGTGACCAGTTACATCTTAACCAATCACGACAGTTGGGAGTAATTGAGTCAACACATACAACTACATTTTGCCGAAAAAATGTCGAATCAACATTCAGTTCCTTGGAAAACTTAAGAAATCAGCCACGAAATCATTTCAATGCTTTTGGAGATGAAACTTTGTCTAGTGTATATGTGTTTGAATTGCATTTGCTGTTTTCTGGGGGAGTTACAGTGTGGAAGATGACGAAAGTGCTGGGCACACAAGGTAAGTAATTGCAGACCAAAACACTACCGAAATTCGTGATATTGGTAGGTTTTCACTTATATCTGTAGCCAGACTGTTAATCAACACTACTACATTGAAGTACTGGATGGCTATTGCACCAAGACAATGCATTCGCTCACACGTCCCTAAGTGTTAAGCAGTTTCTGACCAGGAAACATTACTGCAATGGGGCATCCTCCTTATTCACCTGATTTTGCCCCATGTGACATTTCTTTTATTTTCTACAATTAAATCTTGCTTAAAAAGAACTCATTTTCCCTCAGTAGAAGAGGTTCAGGCAAAAATGGAGTATCTTCTGAAGGGCATTCCAAAAACCTCATTCCAGAACTGTTACCAGCAATAGCAGCACCTAACGCAGAAGTATGTAAATGCTGAAAGGAACCACAATGAAGATGATAATGTCACGGAGAACTAATTCTATTCGTACAATAATTTATCAGACCAGTCTCTATCTCTCTCTCTCTCTTTTTGTCGTTACTCGTACAAATAAGGAAGTTATTCCGAAGGTTGCTGTAAAAAATACGTTTGGTCTTATACCTGACTTTTGTAAATGCATTAAACTATTTTTGAATAGTTTAAGTAATTCAAATATTGAAAGAAATGATACTTTTTTTTCGTAAAACGTACAGGCTTTATTCTTCTGCCATCACAGTCATGGGACAGACTATGTTCAACAAATCAGCGTATTGGCTAATATAACTACTTTGATATTAAAAATATATCAAAGTTAGAACGTGTTTTTGTTCTTTTTGTCCATTTCAAGGCTGAAATGGGATCGGGACTCGCACTCATGGAAAATAAACCTTGACCACATCATGCCATAAGCAGAATTAACTCTTTTTTTTTTTTGTTTACATACATGGTACGTGATGGAAAAAATCCTAAATCCATTAAAAAATCCTTTTCATGGGCCTTGTACGTGATTTTGTCAGAAAACAAATATGTGTTGTCTTGGAAAATTTTCTTAATTTGTAGGCTTCGATTTTATTTTAAAATTTAATTTTAAAATAGAGTATTTTTATAATAAGAAAAAAAGGATTGAATAATGTTTGTAAACTTTTACTAATTCACTCTCACGTTGTTCAAAAACAAATTTTTGAAACTATTCTTCCCTTAAAATTTCGGTCTTTCGTTTATTGATTGCTAGTAATTGATTTCCCACTGGATGTAGAAAAAGTATTTAGTTAGTTGATGCATTTTTTAACTTCTTTAATTCGTGCTAAAATGATTTATATTGATCTTATTTTTTTGGAATTTGTCTTCTATATTGGAGAAACATTTTTTGTAAAAAGTAAAGGAAATACCACACGCTAAATCAATATAGGTTTCCAATACTTCTTCAAAAATTTTTGAAGCACGTATAAGAAATTGAATGTCTTGTAATTTAATTTGAGATGAACCGAGAATACTTTGAATTAAATGAAAGGAACATTGTATGTTCACGTATTGTGGTTTCTCCAAAAAATAAATCTATATAAGAGCTTGTTTATTTTAAGAGTTAATATTTGTATATTTTTTTTGTATGTTTTGTAAAGAATTAGGCAAGTGAAGGAAAAAGAAAACTTCGATAGAAAATAAAGAAAAACTTTTCTGAGTTCCTTTCAACTTACTTTTAGATAGTTTTACATAGTTTTTTATAAAAATATAAATACAAAAATTTTCCACTGGAATTTTTTATAAAATGAATTATTCCAGTATATAAACACGACTAAAAATGGTTATTTAAAAACAAATAATGTTTTAAATTAAAAGATAATTGTACTTCTAAACTTCCTTCAAGAAATATTAAAAAATAGAATTTGGCAATTTTTAATAATTTAAGGACAGCTTTTTAAAAAATCTTTTAAATTGAATTAATGCCAAATATATGCTAACAGCACCTGTCTAGTTTTTAGTTGTTTTAATGGTTCATTTTTGTTACATCATTCTTTTATTTTTTTCAATTTATTTTTCTTTTTTTAGCTAATAATTTAAATATTTTATCAACAATGAAAAAAAAACTTTTTGCAATAAATAGGAAAAAATATTTCCCCGTTAAAGTATTATTAATTCATTTTCCTTGAGTTAAAAACTTAATAATAAGCTTAAAAATTGAGGAAAAAAATTATCTTAAAGATAGATTAATCTCATATTTTTCAAAACTTTATTTTATTTATTTTTGTTTTGTTACGTCAATTTTTTAATATTTAATTCAGCCTGAAAAGGAATTAATCGAAAATCTTGTTATTTTTTTTCTTTTGCTTAAATTTAACAATCTCCTTTCAGACTATTATTGCTTTTTTTTCCTTTACCCTATTTTTGTGTCATCATACATTATATATAATTTTGTCCCTATTAGAAAAAACAGCATATTGCTTTAAATTTACATTTTGCCGATAGATGGCATTAGTGCATGAATTAGTAAAGATTTTCTTTTAAAACGAGTAATATAAAAAAAAAATTTAAGTCAATTCTCTCTCTCTCTCTTACTTCAATCAACAAAGAAAAAATTTACTTTAGCTACTTTTTTATTAAATAGTTAAAAATAATATAAATATGCATATACATATGGCAGAATCACAACATTAAGTGGTAATTAATTTTTATTAATTTTCATTAAAGTATCGTATTGTCATTCAAAACAATCATGTATATAAAATTTCAGTTCAACTGAATGCACGTGAGAAAAAAACCTTTTCAAGTTTCGACACAAATTGCCAACGTGACTGTATTTGTAATTCTTTACATAATTAGTTTCAATAAATTAATTTTTATTAATTATAATTAAATTATTGTATTGTCATCCAAAATAAAATCATGTATATAGAATTTCAGCTCAATTGAGAGCTTTAAAATTTATTTTATTAACGATTGAAAATTCCACCAAGATAAATAAATAAACAAATAAATAAACAAATAAAAAACAAGCAAATAAATAAATAAATAAATAAATAGAGAGTGTGTGCGACCTAATAGTAGGAATTGAAAAAAAGTAGCTCTCTTCACCAATGTTTTTTAATACGAATTAGAAAAGCAATAATGCATAAAATAAAGATTAAAACGGCATTTTCCTTCTTCACATTTACATCTACCATTCATTCTAATTTAAATAATAGTTGATAATTTCAAAGGAGTTTGTAGCGTCATTAAAATTGTTAATATATGAATTTACGTAAAAAGTAATCTCCGTTATTTTTAAAATTTTATTTAAAATGACCTTTTATTCCGACTGCACTCAATAAATAAATTTTTAAAGCATATTAGAGAAGTTTTCAAAATCAGAAATGTTATATCAGATAATTCAGGCTTTTCAAACTTCGACCTAGAATAGCTATGACTGACGTCTAAGAAATTAACTCGATTTCAGTGCACAATAGCCCATGAGGGCCAGGGCTTACTGTGCCCATCCCAGCATGCGTGACCATTGGGCGCTGAAATGCATGAGCAGAAGTCCCGATCAGGTGGTCAGTCTGAAGCGAGACCCCCGTGTTTAAGTCTACAAACAATCTTGGTACTCATTTATCGATCCACTGCAGTAGGGGTGAAAGGTTGAGTCGACCTTGCCCAGCCGGGGGATAGAACCTCGAACCTGTGGTGTGGAAGCATGATACGCCACCACTCGGCCACTGCGCCTCTCTCTTCCTAAGAAACAATAAAAATAATAATAAAATAAACTTACAATCTTCACGAGATTGCGCCTAAGATAACAGCAACAATATTATAAATTTATATTCGAATTTAAATTTAAAAAAGAATTGGGAATAAATCTCAGGGTTTATAATAAAATTTTAAGGGTTGAGTTTTTGAATTTAATGCGTTCTTAAGCAATAAGAGATCTAAATCATTATATTTGCTTCTTACTCTGTGCACATTGTGAGAGCTGCTCGCTGTGTGCATGTATTTATTCGTAACTCGCCAGTTGTCAACAGTAGACGAAAAAAATGGCATGCTTATAGAGCTTAAAACAAACTGTGAACGACTTACACCTGAAGTTTCTCCTTTACTGTCTTGCTTACCTAAGGGTGGGGGAGGAATGAAAGCAGAACCAGAGACTTCCATAGTAATAATTATTTATTTACTCAAACACATTAACCAACAACTTATGTTCAAAGTGAATGTCAAAGGAGTGACACGGAGAAAGCAATGACTATTAAACAAATATGTGCAAGTAACTTATTTAACTCAACCTAATCTATCGTTGATTACTAACCGCAAATCCACTAACTCAACACAGTGGCAAACACCACGCTTAATTTTCACTTGTAAAAGTAAACGTTACTCAATCTCACCTGCTTAGCTAATATAGAAGCTTCCTATCTCCCTCTATTATAATTACAAAACCCTGACTTTATATAGAAGAACTAATCTGAATATCATGGTTTCTTTTTGAGAGGGATGGCTATGAATTAAACGCGAATGCTAGCCCAAAAATTCCCAAGAGTATTAGTTAGAGTACGTGTATAGATTTGTCACAAAACTAAGTATTTATAATGGGTAATACATAGTTCTATTTAAATTGAGGTCTTAGTAAGACTAATTAAAAAATTGTCAACATCTTGATTAAAACTATATTAAATGAAATTATTGCTGTACGAAATTATTAAGTGAATATCTGTGCCTGACAAAAAGTCTTAAATCTATAGCCGTGTTTGATGAGGTCACTTTATAACGAATCTATATGGGGAACTTTATCACTAATATTCTAGCGCGTCTTTGGGGATTGTAAATTCGCGTATATTTCCAGCCAGCTCTAAAAGAAGGAAACGGGATATGAAAATGGATCAAAGTATATAAGGAGAGTGTTGTAGGTTAGCGGAGAAGGCTATTGAGCCAAGAGATACGTAGACGGGGCGCTAAGAAGATTCAAGTTGATTGTGTGATTAGTTTCTGGCTGATTGTCAGGCAGCGATCTATATTCTGAAAGTTTAAGCCGACTGGAAAGGAGTGAAGTAGTAAAAGTCAGGTGATATTTAAAATTCAATTATCGGATAATAAGATTAAATAAATATTAGAGTTAGTGTAAAGTTAATGATTGCTAGTAATTCAAATTGCGTATATCTCTCGGTCTTCTTATTCAGGTAAACCCACTCGATATTGAGTTTAATAGTTGATTAGTATCATATTTCGTGATTTAATTTAATATAGTAAAGTTCAATCCAATTGAAGTAGGCATATTGATTTATATTTGTGTTTAGAAGGTTGATAATTGATTCAAATGAATAAAAATTATTTGTTATTATAAAAATGTCGTCTGGTAACTCTTTGCATCAATTCAATCTTAGTGTCCAGGGTGGAACTCCGGGGGGTTCCCACAACTTGAACACAAAAATGTTGATCTCCAATAGATATTACATGCATCGCATACTCTTAATGTGGGTATTTAGGAATATCAAACACCGTGGTGAAACGCCACTGGCTATGAGCTGATGTCATGACTGTTCAATGACTGCGACCTAAGTGATGTGAAATTTCGTTTGTTTTATGTGTGGACCAAGTGTGCGTTTATTTTGCTCTAAATAAATTGTTCCTTAAAAACATTTTTATGTAAGTTTTAGAAGAGTAATGTTGATTTTTATAAACTCAGTATACCTTCTTTTGCATAAGTAGTGTAAAATCCGGTGTATAACGTGCACCCATACTTTCAAGTGGCATTTATTTGCGTATTACGTGCACCCCCTATGTTACTAAGAAACTCGAAATGTACCTCTGCAACACATTTATGTTTTGAAGTCATTTATTCGAGGTCTTATCCCCAGGTTTTGAAAAAATAGTATACTTCTAGGACTACAACTCGTTAAGCTCATATAAAAAATGATATTTCATTTAAATAAACCGTACTTCGATATATATAGGAAGTCTAATTTCTTATACGCTCATTTCTTTTTTTTAAAGCTCTCATTTTTATACTGAGCGTACAACGCGCACCCGTAAATTTCAATCTAATTTTTTGTGTTAAAAGTGCGTGTTATACGTCGAATTTTATGGTAATTAAATTGAAATTTACATTTTTTTATGGTTTCGTAGATCTAAAAATGCAAGCATGCAAAGTTAAAGTTTACCGGCACGCACACTCATAAGCAACCACTCGCTAGTAAACTCCACAACAGCTGAAATAAGACTGACTCGGTTTCAGCTAGCGACCTCTATTTATAGTCTGCTCGGCTACCTTCTAGAGCTTTCTCGAAAAATCGGCTTCCATCGTAGGCCATGAGGTAAGATCTTTCCAGTTATTTCGGTAAGCATACACGAGGTCGTCAAATGTAGTCACCAAAAATGATGCAAACTTGACAGTATCTCCAATATTTCGCCAAGTTTCCATTGAAACGCCATTATAACGTAAAGGACATAGCTTCTTGTGAATATTATAATTTTTAGCATGAAATGAGTAATATTAAATAAGTAACAAAAAGTAATATTAACGTATTAAGCATCCAGATATAAATTATTTACACTATTTAACATAAAATTAAGCCTTAATTATATTTAAAATTTGCAACACAATCTCAAAATTTCTTTTATTGAAGGAATCATTTTAAGCAAGAATAAAATAAAGAAATGAATAACGACTAAAATATCAGAAATGTGTTATAGTGTCTTATGAAGAATATTCACAATTATTAATAGTGATAATTTAATATCAACATCGATAGAATTTTTTTTACATGACCAGAAGTATAATAGTTAAATTTTTTCTCTTGAGGAGGAAATTCATTCAATCATTTTTGATCTACGTGCATGAGCAGTATTTAACTTTCTATTGTACACAAGTATAAACTTATTTACTTCGGAAAATCCTTGAGGAAAACATTTAGTTCCATTATTTGCAAAGAGCTCGACGAACACTTTCAAGAGCTCTTGGTCTCTGATCTAGTGCAGAGGTCGCCAACATTTAGAGCTTTGTGGACCACCAAATATATAATTTTGATTGTATTTGGCAGACCACTATATGGTGGACCTCTATAAATCTATTGTCACTTATTTACGTTTCTATTTACATCTCCATATAATTGAAAAGGAGCTTCACGAAAAGCGAGAACAAGACGGCAACGAAAAGCAGTATCAACAAATTGAAGTGTTATGCTGCCAATATACCATGGTTGCCAATTCTCACTTTCAAATGTCGCTATATACAACAGAAAAAGTAGTTAAAAATTTGATGGACTCAGGAGGACTTTCGCTAAAATATTCTATAATACGCTTTGTTACTCATCATTTTTGAGAAACTGAATCTCCTTATAAATATAAATAATGTTCCAATTTTTCTGCGAATCATCAAAATTTTTTTGTGGACCTCCGTTTGGCAGCCGCCGTTCTACTGAGTGAGTGTTTATTAATGCCACGCTAGAAAGCAACTCTATAGCTATTGGCAACGGACCTCGTAATTTTGAATCTCGGTCTAATTGGCACATGTGTACATTTATTGAACTTTAAACTACAATTCATTGTTCTTATTGATGATAAAGGAAAAAACCCTTACTAACACACGATTTTGTTACATTAAAAATTAACTTAACATGTTACATTTATATTCTAGTAGCAATTATTATTTAACGTACTAAATAAAAGTCACAGTATTTCTATAATTAATTTCTACTGTGTTATTAGGATTTCAGGGCCCAGTGACCAAGTAATAGAGTCTCGCGCTTCTACACCACAGGTCCGGGGTTCTATCCTCGGGCTGGGCAAGGTCGACTCAGGACTCGGTTTTTCATCCCTATTACAGTGGGTCGATAAATGAGTACCATCTTGCTTGAAGAGTTAAACGCTGGGGGTTTCGTTTCAAACTGACACCTAATGGACTAAATTCATGTGACGTCACGATCACATGATTCCAGTTAGCTCTTGTGCACGTGCATACGGCGTCATTTGTTTACGACTATCTTGCTCTTAAAATCGTATAGTTAATTATTCTGTAACTGTTTATTTGGATTTATTACTTTCAATTTTCATTACTCAAATTGTGTCTGCTTGATTATGTTTTTAGTTTTCATAGTTACATAATTATAAAATTGATTTCAAGGCCAATTTTTATTAAATAATTTTTAAAACCAACAAGGGTATAGATTTTCAGATCTATTATAACTTTTGTGCATAATAATCTATGAAACACTAATCACTTAAAACGAATAAAAAATTTTAAAAATTGGGCATTTTACGGGTTTGAAAAACTTTAATTCTTAATTTTTTAAGTAGTGAAATAAAGGCTAGTCAAACTGACTTTTTGTTTTCAGAATCAACTTAGCATAATATGATAAAGCATAAAAAAAATTATTTATACAGTTACCGTATGCAAAAATATTTTTTGAAAAAAAGCATTTTTTAGCTTTAAAAACAAAATGACTTATGCCAATTTAAAGAACAAAAACAACTCAATTACTGAAAATTATTTGTTTAGTCTGGTTGTACATTTTTTCTTGTTTTAAAAATTCTCATTCTTCAATGCTGGGGCTGAAATATATTCAATTACTTTTATAACCTGAAACGTTTGTGGAATGTTTAATGCAACAATCTTGTGATTTTTTTGTTTTAAATTCACATATTTTTAAATAGTGTTATTTATCATTTAAATTGTATAAAAGTATTTGTTTTGTCTACATCAGATACATTTTTAATTTAATTCTGAATGGATATTTTATGCGACTATTCATTTATATATATATTTATGTATTGCATCCTTTCAATCTAATTTTCAATTCATTGTGCTGTAAAAATAAAATTCATTTTCATCAATGCATAAATATTTATTAATCAAAAACTTTCATATTAACTCTCTAATTTGAGATAAACAATGGTTTTAACAAGTAAACTTTTTACAAGTATTTTGGAACTATCTATTTATAGATAAATCATATGTAATTCATAAGTCTGTAATCTTTCCATTGGTGCTTCAAACATTTTTTTTGTTATGTAATCATTGATTGCATGAAGTAATGCAAATACATGCTTACAAATTGCTGGAGTGCCTCCAGCAGTGCAAGTGCATGTTGCACTTATAACCTAAAGTTAAAAAAAGTATTAAATATTAATGAAATAAATTTTAAAATTAGATTGTGCAAATTCATATAAGTTTTCGGTATTTACATATCAGTCTACTGACTAATACATTTTGAAAAATTTATGCCGAAGTTAATTTACAGTTCAGTTTAAATTCAATTATTTTAAGTAAAGACCATAATTTAAAATTTATATAAATAAATCATGTGAATGAAAATTTCAAATAAATAAAAATTAACAGTTCATAAAAACATGTTATAAAGTATTTGAATTAAAAATAGTATGCCTTATAAGAAAAATTACTAACAGTTTGGGGGAATCTTAATGTTTACACAATATTACTCCTTATTGAATTGAAGCTTTAAATGAAAAATTTTTACATTTATTTTTCAAAATGGTTTGGCATTTCTTGCGTTTACTTTTAATGTGTGGGAATCAAATTAGGATTTACTCATAAATAGTAATAATAATAGAATGATTAAATCTTAATAATGCATATTCATTAAAATAGAAAACAATGCAATTGATATTCATTGCTACTCTAAAAAATAAGAATCAAATTATAAACTTATAACTAATAATGTAACTATTAAAAAAATATAAATTAGCCTATTCACATTTCTTTTTATCTTTTGAAATCAACTTATAATTAAATAACTATCAATGTTAATACATAGAATCCTATGTTGTATATTAAAACAATGAGTTACATTAAAGCATAACAGAGTAAATAGTAATGCAATCATAATAGTTTCAAAAAAAGTACCTAAATTAAAACAAAATAATTTATAACTTACCTGACAAGTAGTTCTAATTTGAACAGATGGCTTGTATGTCATTCTCTTCTTCATTTCAGCTTTAAAAAAGCCTTGAATAAAAAAATCATCATTCACTAAGAAATCAGGCTCTGTAAATGATATGCTTACGAATTTATCGTCGAAAAATTTTAATCCTTTCGACACATTTGCAGCAACACTTCGATTTCCAGTGGCACTAGAAAACTTTGTACTGTAATTTAATATTTCGTGCAAATTGAAATTTTTCAAAAGCAGTGGTATCGAACCTATACTATGAGCCATTCTTGTGAAAAAATATGAAATAAATAACTACAAAATTAATTAATAACTAAAATAACTAAAAACTATATCTAAGTGTACCAAGAACTATATATAAATATCCCAGATAACACTAACGAAGCAGACGAATATCTAATTAGATAAATAAATTAGAAAAAAAAATATGTAAAAGAGTTGTTAAAAATATTTCCTAACAAATATATATACTAGATTAATGCAAAAAATACAATGATAGCATATATTTTTAATTAGATAAAATTAAGACACACGAATGCCGTCAACTATAGGAAAACCAACACTATGAATTCACACGTGCAGTTATTGACGCTGGAATCAAGTGATTAATTACAGGCGTCAGTCTGCCCGTGAAGTTACTCCATTGGGCCATTTGCTCATGCATTTTAGCGCCCAATAGTCAAGTATACTGGGTTGAGCACAGTAGACCCCGGGCTTCATGGGTTGTTGCGCCACTGAGTTTGGTTTATTATGTTTTCAGACCTAGGATTTTGTAATTTGATTTTGCAAAAGTTCCGATTTTGAAATGTGTTGCTGTAATTTTAATGAACATTGTTCCATGGAACGAAAGATATTAAGAATCTTTGCCTTAAAACAAGAGACAAAAAGAAGAAAAATTTTAAAATATACACTTAAGTATTAAATCTCTATTCATTAATGATAAATACTTGTAAAAACTCTTTTTATTTAACCTCAAAAGAATTTCCTCAGATAAAGTTTTTGTAAAATTTATCTAACACTTTCTATAAAACATATTTTCAATAGATTGTAAAATAAGACGAATATTTTGTCATAAGTTTGTATATTTGTAGGAAAAATTACATATTTGTATATTTGTAAATAAGTAACGTTTTTTTAGTCAACTATTTCTTTAAATGTTCACAAATGTGAAATATTTGTACAACATTGCACAATTTTCTCATTTTATTTGAAAAATAATTATTTTTAATAAAAGAAAGATTGAATTTTCTACTGACAACTTATGACTTACTAATATGTGAGGATGGAATACTATAGTATCTACGAAAAAAACAGCAAACCACGCGCGATAAATAAAATTCTTATTTTGAATAATCTGTTGAAAGTTCTGTGTGAAATTTCGAATTTCTATTAAACTTATCTTCTTCCTTCGCAGCCTTAGAAAAAATCCGACTATGCACTTAAACAAGTTTTTTTAAAAAAAATTTCTTCTGTCAGTATCTCATACATAAAAAGTATCCAAAACTAGGACGGAATATCGAAAGAATTCTTGATGTAGAAAATTCAGTAGAATATTTTTATGATCTATCTTCATTCTTTTTTATATAAACACGGGAAGCATTAGGTCTATCAGTCATTATATAGATCTCACGAAGAACCACGTCATCATGAATGAGTCAATTCAGAATCCATTCTTTGACGTCATAAGAGTCCGCGGATTCAATCATACGAGGAAATTGCTGTGATAGGAACTAAATTATGGTTTTCTTAATGCATACATTTCTCATTCTTGAATTTAAAAGAAACACCACAAAATCCGGTGTACAATGCGCACTTTAACACAAAAAACAAAATCTAAATTTACGGGTGCGAGTTATACGCCGAGTATAAAAATGATAGCTTTAAAAAAATAAAAAGATAATCATCTTATCCCACTTGATCGACAGAAACATCTAGATTTAGTCCATGAACCTGTGCGTTTTTAAACAATGAAGAACTGTAGCAGGACTTGAGAGCAGCAGCTGGCTCTTATGGCAACTAATACAAGCCATGATGTGGGCAGGAGAGGCTTGGGTCTTGCAATTTCGACAGAAAGGGTAAACATTAAGACTCGCCACAAGCCGTTTATCTTGAGTATAACCACTGCAAAGTCTAGCAAGAGTAGTTTCATCTCGCCTACTGCCAGTGTCTCAAGCAAATGATCACCAGGACGATTTCCTTCTTACCACTCATGTACGGGAGCCTGTTTCTAAGAGGAACTGTTATCTTGTTTGACCCGGGTAGCAATTTCTAAAAAAGTTAGGCTGCCACCAAGTGTAGAATCTTTATGGCTGCCATCACGAACCAAACCATCTGCAATCTCATTCCCGCGGGCATTCACGTGCGACGGTACCCACTGAAAGAAGATCCTAACATCGATACTCCAGCTATTTAATAACAGAACAATACACGTTGTCGTTCTTTCACCATGCCTCCACCATTCAGATAGATGTTCAGCTATCACTCAATATCTAAATATCTCTCAGTAAAGCAAAGTTTCAGCCTCCTAAATACCTAAGAGTTCTGTCCGAGAGTTCTTAGAGTTCTATTTATTAATTAAAATTAAATTACTGTATTGTCATTCAAAATAATCATGTATATAAAATTTTAGCTCAATTGAGCGCTTTAAAATGTATTTTATCAACGATTGAAAATTCCACCAAAATAAATAAAAAAATAAACAAACAAAAAAATAAATAAATATAGAAAGAGTATGACCCAATAGCAGGAATTGAAAAAGGAGTGAGTTAATTGAGAGTACTGAGTGCTCCAAAAACAGTGACAATATTTTCTTCGGTATTTGTTCTTGTAAAACTGTGTTGGAATATTAACTGATATGTCAATCCCCAAATTGGTTGCAGCTCTTTCATTTTCAAAAATGCAAATGCATGGCCACTAACAAAAGTAAAATACATTAAGATATCTGCATTCTTAAGAATTTTAATGTTTTTTTTAATTTTCTTAACAACATTATTGCAAGGCGAAATATTTTGTAGAGTTTCCAATGAAGAAAAAGAATCCGAATGTATCAAATATTTAGAAGCGCGTGGCTTACTTTTCCCACACGTCAAGTTCAGAATTTTTAAAAGGCTTAAAGAAATAAAAGGCCTTATCGAGTTCTCACTCCACCTTGCTGCTGCGAATTTTCGACTCAAAATATGGGGGACCTCATAAGCTTAAAAGCTGCAAGCTTCATGCTATAACGAGAAGAGGGAGCTTCCTAAAAAGAAAAAATAATAGAAAAAAGCGAATTTATTCATAACTCATTTTGATTATAATAAAAATATGCAACTGAATAAAATACGGCTACAAACAGAAAAAAATCGACCGATAATTATTTAAAGCATATTTAAAAGATAAGGTACAGAATAATTGAACAAAATAAAAAAGTGCAGCAAAATCAAGTGGTAGGTTTATTACCCAGTCAAGCTTAAAAAAATTCAGGTAAAAAAAAAAGAAGCTGGGATAAATATTTTACGATACATGGAAGTTCTAGCCAAAACAAAAAGTGTTCAGTTTCTCATTTTACGGGGTCCAGGCTTAAATTATATAATTTTTTCCCATAGAAAATATTACGTACTAAAATAGCTATTTTATAGAACTAAATAAATTAATCACATTTTAAAATTGAGTGAGGGAAAATATCTAATATAATTAAATATAATAACACTAATGAGGCAAAATTATTCAAATTAGATAAAAATTTGTTTAAAAACACATTACAGTTAACTTGTTAGAAATAAATTACAATAAATCTGTAAAGTTTTAAATTATCCTTAGTCAAAAAATCATCGTAATATTAAGCCTAAATCTATTTAACCCTTTATATAATGCATTTTGATTTACTGCAGTGTTTTTTTTCATGCAATATTTTTTTAACCACTACACTGAAAATTAAGGGATATACATAAACAAAATACTCAACTTTGGGATATTTAATCCGTTAGAGCTAATTAAATAACTAAAAATATTCAAATGTAAAATTAATTATACACACTGTTCACTTAAAATAATTAATCAAATAGTTTTCTAAGGTCTTCATTAACATACAAAAAAATAAGACACTTAAATTTTGACATTAACTATTTTTTTCTGTACAAAAATGATAACCTTCACAATCCGCTGAAAACGTAATTCCTGCGAAAAAGCTATTCGCCTTCCCCGCTAAAATACTCATCATAGAACCAATGCTGCCATATATCTTGAAAGAGTGGATTTCAAAGAATATTCCTGTTAAGTATTGTCGCAATATTCATAAAATTGGTTATTCTATGTTATTTTAAAGTGAGTGGTACTAATAAGTACCATCGGTAGATAAAGGGTTAAAAAAACAATGATAGTGATATTCTTCTTAAGGACATAGTGCAATACAAAACTTGAATTGTCCCCTCAACTACTTCCGAGAATGCCATTAAATACTAAAATAAATGGTGTGACTTCCTTTGTAGTTTTCCAGCCATATTCATGGCAATATTCATTTAAAGGCTTTTCAATCATCCACAATAAGCAGTTTTCATCTGTATAATGAATATAAGCAGTATCTCATAAACAATATCAGACTTTTTAAGGTGCTCTGGTAAAATGTCGAGTTGAATAATGATGATTGAGAATATTATTTAATCTTTTAATATAAAGTTAATTTGGTAATGTAGAGTTCTGTCTCTCTATTATCAGAAAATTCTCAGTGTATAACTTGTGAGTAAATAAGTTAAATAAAATCGTGGGTAATGATTAAAAAAAATTATAAAAATTCTGATAATATATTTTATTAGAATAGTTGTATAAATTTATCTTTCAAATTAAGAGCAAATATTCTTACATCTCCAAAACAAAGGTAAATATATTCTCTAGATTAATTTAAATCAAATAATTTTAATTCTACAGGAAAGCAAACAAATGTATTCCGCTTTAAAGGAAACCTTATTTACAAATGAAGATTCAAAATTAAAAGTTGAAATGTTTGTGTATATTGTAATGCTAACTTTCAACTCAATAAATTTTGAATTAATACATTATAATTATAGCTTGTAATCTAGTAATGCACAATGTGTATTAAATAAATTGGAAAGCAGACGATAAAAGTTTAAAGGTTTACTTAAATTACAATGTTAACATTAAACTCAATAGGTTCGTAATATATTTTACTTTGTAATCTATTATGCATAATGTTTATTAACTAAATAGAAAAGGCTGCCATTTCTTTTTTAGAAACAGATCTTCTTTTTACAATTTACTTAAAAGTAAAGCTTCAGTATCCCTTTATATTTTAATCTAGCATGTTTATAAAAAGTTAATATATGTTTCTGTTGTTTAACCTGAGTGTTTAACTTTCCTCTTAATATAAATGAACCGGTTCACCAACGTTTCGAAGCGTAATGCATTAAATCTATTTCAGATTATCTCCTCAACACTCTCTATATCTAAAATAATTTATAAATAATACTTAATATTAATAGGTTTGATATATTGTATGCAGATTTTAAAATAGGAACTTTAAAATCGTAGAAAACATAAGATTATAAGTATTTAGTTATTATTTTCTATATTATTTTATTCGAATAATTATTATTACACATTTAGTATTTTATATATTTTTTAATTATTTAATAAGGTAAGGTTTGTTTTCTTTCTACTGTAGCAACTAATTAAAAAAACTTTTAATCAAATAAAAAAGTTACTATTAATCGTCTTCCTTCAGTAAGATAGTTTTTATTTAGTTTTTTAATAAGCTTCATAAATAAGATCCAAATTTATTTATTTTCACAAAAATAGAATTTTTTTTAAATATTTATCAATTTTTTTTAATTTATAATACGAAATGAAGATATTTTTTTTAAAAAAATAATGATAACATGTGTATATATTATTTCAAAAACATTTAGAACAATTCATATTATTATTCTTTAGCATGATTAAATTACATTAAAAAACAAATTTTTAAGATAATTTTTAAGATAAATTTTAAGATAACATTCTGACTGTGTTTTACATTGCCTTGATTCGTGTTTTCTTCCTTTGAATGTCTGAGCCAAATAAATGAAGAGATATTGTTTATTTCCAATGAATATGTATTAAGATAACAATAGGGACATTGTAGTTTTATCTGCTGTAATTTTGTTGTAATGACTCTTTCGATAATCATTAACCTGAGAAAATATATTTTTCTATCCAATTAAAATGAAATATTCTGGGTAATATTAAGTATACAATTAGCGCATCATGTTTTTTGGTATATTAACATTCAGGACTGCTGACTTCTCAAAATATTAAAACTAATGTTGTCGATTCTAATATAATATTGTGAAAATTAACAGGAATAAAATATTGGTTTATTTTGTTAGCTTTAAAATTACTAGAATTCTTGAACAAAAAATTAACATAAATTTTTATAATATATTTTAAGAACTAATTAAATCAATATAAATTTCAATCAACAACTCTAAATAACCTTATATCTTGAATCATTTAATTTCCATCTAATTTCCAAAATTACCAAAAATTGGTATTTTTTAATATTTGTTTTGTTTATTATTTTTATTTTTAATTGTAATATTTTGTTTATGATCTATCAATGCAGAGAGAATAAGCAATCTGAGGAATTTTACCTGATATTATTTATTGAGATTGACATTCCACAAACAATTAAGAATATAACTTGGATTCTCTTTTATTTGATTGTTAATTTTATCGATAATACTATAGCACAACATTTTTTATTGTTAGTTAACCTATGTAAAATTTATGCACAAGTTTATAATTAGTCATAATAAAAAGATTTAATTACCATAAGTGTATTCAAAGAAGTAATCAATTATCTCTTTCGTTTTAATTATTTTTATAGATTGCATAATTATATTAATATAAAAATATTATTTTGGCTCCTATTTTAAAGCAGTCTTTAGCAAACTTAATTAATATCCGAATTAAAGATAATTAATGTTATCTTACTTTTATTTTTGTACTGATTCGAATAAATTTCAAAAATTCTCGAGTGAAATTGTTTTGGATAATTAGTTTATTAAATTATAATAATTTGGAAAGCCACGCAAAGTTCAAGCAATCATAAACAATACTTCAATTATTTTTCTACAAAAATTTATTTTTACTTTACTTAATGACCATAACTAGAACTATTTTGTCTCAATTGTTAGAATTCTGAGTTCAAAGAAAAACATCCGAATAGCCATAAATTCGTAGCGAGATTATTCGTTGAAGACTTTATAGAAATCCTTAATCTGCATATTATAATGCTCGCCTTCATATTACAACTGTCTTCGCATATGTTCACTTATTTTCTTAGAATATTCTATCGTGGCAAAAATGATCTTTCAATTATTCAATACTTCAAGATATGTCACTGGATGAAAGTATCATTTCACTACCAGTTAACAGTATTGCAGGTACGTCGTCAAAACGGTTTTCCGTAGATGATATCCAATCCATGTGTGATAAGTTGCAAACAATTCTTAAACAGTCACTTAAAAAACTAATTAAGATTTATTAGTTTTTTTTTTTTTTTTTAGATTTCAAAGCCCAGGTGTTCAGGGAAGTTTAAGTACAGTGTGCCTAGTTATATATTGTTAAAATACACCAAATTATATTTGAATTTTAAGTGCTTGAACTTCCGTTTACATCAAAGACAACATGAATGAATATTTTTCACACATTTTTTTATAACTTGAATGTTTGAATAAATGGTAATCAAAAAATATACGGAAACATTTACAGTAGACATTTATAAATATAAATAAACATAAAAATCAATTTTTAAATTCGAGCGATTCAAAAACATTCGAATTATTGTTCAAAAAATATCTATTTATACAAAATACCTCAACATTTATCTTTTTTTAGAGGCTAACTGAATAAGTAATTAAAATCTGGATATTTTTGAAATCTCGACCGTATAAAGCTAGAAGTTTTATCTTAGAAATTCCATTTGAAATTTCGAAAAAAAAATGCATCACGCAGTTAAAAATTATTTACCATAAGTTTTACCAATTGTTTGAGTATAATAAAAATTTCAAATTTTATTACATAGCTTCTTTGGTATCTTTTTAATATATTTCGAAAATTTCATACAATTCAGTTGAAAACTGCATGCTAAGAGCAAAAAATATACTAAAAAAAAAAGTTCAGAAAATTTGTGTGCGTTATGTTATACTTAATATAAATTAAATGGTTAAAATAATATGTTAATATTAGTCATGTAATCGTTTGATGACACATTCATATACTAATAAAAATTATCATGGTCATTGATGCGAATGTCAAGAATTTTATGTAATTTTAAATTCAGACATTAAAATATTGATGTAGAAAATATAAAACGACCATCTAAAATACATAAAAATGCAGTCTGCTATAAAATGATCTTGACAAACAAAATCCGGCATTTTCACTTACTATGGCAGAGCCGGCTTAGTCAGGGGCGATCTGGAAAAACAGAGAGAGAACCGCGGTTTTGATGGATGCTGCTCTATAGCTTTTAAAGTTCCCAGGAAAAATTATATATATAAATTACAAATGCAAAAATAAATCTTGTAATTTTCCATACATTTTATAACAACGAATTGTGGAATTGGCTTCCAATACATTGTTGTGTCTGACAATATTTAAGGTAACCAACCGTACTTTAGATAGATTTGTACTGATTTTTCGTAACCGTATTCCTTTTAAAATTAATTCGTGCAGCCGAAATACACCTTTTGCACTCTTGAAAGTTTATGTAAACTACACTGGCCTCAAAACGTTAAGGTACAACATGTTTTTCGAAGCTCACCATAAAAAAATGGCAGTAATAATAAAATGCATAGTTTACATGAATGATAATAACGAACTTTAAAAACATTAATGCAAAAACGATTGCTACAACTTTTATTTTATAGAAAAGAACGTATATTTATGAGTGAGAGAAAATATGCAAATATCAAGCTTTCGTACTTTTGTGTGTAAGTTGTGTTGATTTTCAACAGTTGTTGGCAGTTTCGGGGACAATAGTCAATAGAGTTTAGAAAATGTCTCAGAGACGTCGTTTACCCAATTCGTTAAGGTGGCGGGCAGTTGGATGGATGGAAATGGGATTGTCGCAGGCTGATGCTGCTAGACGTCTCAATGTGTCTCGTAGTGTTGTTCAGCGACTTTGGGATCAATACCAATCCGAAGATTCTGTGTCCAGAAGACCGGTTCCAGGCCGACCACGAGCTACAACACCTGCAGAAGACCGTTTTCTAGCTCTTTCGGCACGAAGGGAGAAGAACCACTACTGTGCCGCATCTCGTTGCAGACCACTTTGAAGCATCAGGAAGAAGAATCTCCGCTACTACGGTGCGAAATCGTCTTCACAATGCAGGTCTGTATGCAAGAAGACCAGTTGTGTGCGTTCCCCAACGGACGACAGCGAAGGAACCGCTTATGCTGGGCAAGAGAACATGTTTCTTGGACGCAGCAACAATGGGCTTCTGTGCTGTTCACAGACGAGTCCAGATTTACAATGGAGAGTGATTCAGGGCGTCTACTGATCTGGAGGGAACAGCGCACTAGATACCATCAATCCAACACTGTTGAAAGACACAGTTATAGAGGTGGTGGAATCCTGGTTTTGGGCAGGGATCTCGCTCGGTGGCCACACTGACCTGCATGTGTTCCATGGAGGAACCGTAACTGGTCTTAGATATCGGGATGAGATCCTTGATCCATATGTCCACCCATATGCTGCTGCTATTGGTAACGACTTCATTCTGATGGATGATAATGCACGACCTCACCGAGCTCGGATTGTTGAGGAGTATCTGGAGGATCACGGTTTGGAACGAATGGAATGGCCAGCTCGATCTCCAGACCTGAATTTGATAGAACATCTTTTGGGACTATCTTAGCAGAGAGGTTGCTGCATTAAATCCTCCTCCAAGGTCGTTACATGAGCTGAAACAAGGCTTACTCTGTGTCTGGTCTTCGCTTCCTATTCCGGTGTCCGACAACTTAATAAACAGCATGGGAAATGGATGCCGCCAATGCCTTCAGTTAGGGGTGGACACATTCCTTATTAGAACCCATTTTTTGTATTGTTTTTATGCCATTTTACCACATAACACTGTGATGTGCTGTTTTTCTCCAAGAATGGACCTTTCCGCAGAGATTGCTTTTTTGTTATAAATCGTTTTTGCAATACACTTATACAAATTTCTATAACGCATTCAATAAAAACTATTTAATGCACATATCCTCCAAATTTTTTGTTTCTACATTCATTCATTTGCAAATTAGACACAAAAACCAGGTTGTACCTTTAACTTTTTGAGGCCAGTGTATAACGGTTAATTTTAATTTATGCAACTTGTGAAATGTTCATAATTAACCATTTCCGTCTAAACAGTTTACATGAAAAAAAAGTTTGGACTCCCTCATTCATTAGGGAATTATATAAGATTCTAACATTAAGTTTATTTTTCACCGAATAGGATGGAGTGGTAGTGTATAGTGCTTCCACACCACAGGTCTGGGGTTCTATTAACGGGCTGCGCAAGGTCGACTCTGCCTTTCATCCCCGCTACATTGGGTCGATAAATGAGTACCAAGCTTTCTTCGGGTCTTAAACACTGAAGGTCTCTCTTCAGACAGACCACCAAATCGGGACATCTGTTCATGCACCTCAGCGTCCAATGGTCACGTGTATTATGATGGCACAGTAGTTCCTGGCCCTCATGGATTGTTGTGCCACTGAGTTTGAGTCTTAAGTTTGAGGATTACCTCACTTTGGGGATACCTCTTAGATAAACATGTATTTCCACTCATTTTCAATTAAACATTTTCTTTCAATTACGTTTATTTCAGAAGGAAGTTTGATTTTTCAAATGTATTTGCTTAACAACATGTATATTTATGTATCATATTAAACATTTGATCAATCCAAAATTACATGTTTTTAGCTCCTCTAAAAGCTTTTGGATTTTACAATTGATCTTACAATCCATATACGTTTTATAGCAATATATTTAAAAATGATAAAGACATTTTTATGACTGTGTGAGCTTTTATGCCTCGTTTATAAATATAAAAAATTGCATTCAGCTACAGTTTTTAAAATGTACTGAAATAAGTGGAGGAATAGGATACTTACATATTATGAATTTTTTGACTGCAGTAAGATATATTTATATATTTCAGTTTCTTTTACAATTTGAATAGAAGTTGTAAGCCATTTTGCGAATAGTTTGATTTTGAATATAAACCTATAGGCTGTTTAATATTGTAAAGTGTTTTACTTTGATACCAGCACACATTAAAATAAGGCTCATTTGCAGTTATATGATTAGCTTCAGTGATATTTAAATTTTCAAAAATAGTCTACACGTACAAAAACATTCTTTCACAACCGCACACCACATCTCATACTATATCTTTCCTACAGCAGGAAATATTTGTGTATACTGAAAAATTTAATACAGGATACATTTTCAAGTGTTAAATTTGTTTTTAAAATTTGGTATGAATACATTGTGGAACTGTCGGTTAACTTCACTGAACAAAATTGTTTTAAGTGTACTGTTTTGAAAGACAAAATTAATTAGGGAGAACTTTTCTCACAATAGAATATGTAATGACTGAATTGTGTGAAAATGTAGTTATAGATGTGTGACATTTTTCCTTGTAATAAAAGAAACAAAAAAAGATAAGAAATTAAACTTGAGTAGAATACGGTTAGAAGTACTGTCATGCGCATTTGAAGAAGTATATCCCCCATTTAAATTAAAAATTATTGACTGAATGTGTGTTATGTCCATCACAAATGCCGATGTAGAAAAGAAATTTTTATTTAATACAAGAAGTTCAAAAAAAAGAACACTAGGAAGGAAAATTTAAATTTTTTTCCGAAAAATATTCAGTTAACATAAAAATATCTTTTATATGATTTTAATTAAAATAAATTAAAAAGTATAGAAATATTTTTTTATGCTATTTTAAATTAAAAATATAACTGAATAGAGAAAGATCGGTTTTATTTCATAAATATAATCATGGTATGTATATCACCGTATGCACCATTTATTGTGCTATTGTTTAAAAAAAAAAATGAGATAGGGCCTTTGCTTTTTTACCTCATTACTTTTTTAAAAACAGGAAAGTGAGCGCGTTTTCTTACTCTCATATTCAAAAAATGAATACATGATGCTTTTTCTGGTTCAAATCGCAATACCAAAAATATATATTTATTTTTTTTTTTTAATTTTTAAAAAATGACAGAAAAATAAATTTTGTTTGAAGAAAATATAATTATTTTTCAACTTCTAACATACTATTTATTTCATTATTTCCTTTTTTACCCTTCTTTTTGTTTTAATTTTACTGTGACTGAACATATAGGAGAAAGAAACACCGAATTCCACTACAGCTTTCATACAAGATTGCCAAAGGCAACTTAACAGCTAGCTGTAAACGATTGATCTCTTGGTTCTTACTTGACAAAGGAACCGAACTAGGTCATAAAATTGTCCCCGTTCGACCTCTCAAGTTCTAAAAGGGGGAAAGGAAAGAAGTCTGTTGCATTTTTAAAGCGAACCTCCAAAATAAGAGTTAACGCTTTCGGAATAACTTTTCAGGAGGAAGGTATCCACTTAGAGGGCTAAGAAAAAACGCAAATAATTATTTCAATTGGTGGTAACAATGAAAATAATGTGAATTTTCAAAATTCTAGTTGAGCCTCTGTAGAGAGGTCGTGCTATATGCAGGTAAAATATTATTATAAAAGAACCATTTTTCACAAAAAGAGAACATTTGGGAAAAGATTATTCTAAGTTTATTTTTTGCCAAAATATTATATTTAAATAAAAAAAAATTGTCAAAATCTCCTTAAAACAATTTTATGCATTAATTCTAATCTGAGTGACACTAAATATTACGAAAATTATCCATTTATGCGCTTTTTTAAAATCACGGTTCCGAACGTAGTCGGATACCTTAATAAAAAATGTACTACTTCTATAATTATTCTGTATCAGAGACAAATATCCAGAATAGAAGGATTGCTGACAATCATTCTGAAGTATCATGACAGAAGTCAGGATGACAGGCTTATCTCTGCTACGTTAGATTTTTCTACTATATGTGCGATTTTTCTTTTATGTGCATATAGTAACATCGAAGAGAATGATGAAAAGATATGAGCAGCAACTGGAGAAGTGAGTAAATATGGCAAAGAAGTGATTCTAGTTCGCAGAAGTGCAGAAGATATGAATTTTTCAATCTAAACCTAAAGATGTAGTTCAGAAATGCAAATGTATGTATAGTTAAAAATCGAAGGCTGTCAAATAAAAATTTCCAGTTGCCTTTTTTCTTATCAGAGGAGTAAGAACCACAGATATATATATGAGGAGTATAAATCTTTTTAAGATAGAGATCTTTTTGATAGATTTAGATCTCAATTTTTCATGGGCCTCCTATGTAATTTAAATAAAACTACATGACCGTTTTCTTAAAAAATATTTTAAAACCCCAGCATATTTAATTATTCTTTAAAAGTATATTTTAAAAAATGCAGTAACATACATTGGTTTTAACTTGGCAATTGAACAATTGAGATGATTTAAGCGAAATTATAGATATTAGATGTATTATGAGGCACAATTAATTGATATTTGCAATTTTGACAAGAGATTACAATTTAAAAACATGTTTTCATTGAAGAAAAAAATTCAAGATTTAACTATATGTCCCACTGAATACGAAAATAAGAAATTTATTTTTCTCATCTAACCTCAGAATTTGAGTTCTTCTTTATAAGTGCCTCCTCTAACTATTGCTTTCAAAACTTAACTTCATAACCTCTTTATGTATGTCCTAAGATTTTCAGCGTTTTAGTATTGGGTTGGGGGAAAGAAATCCATTATTAGTGCATGAAATGCAAGACTTTATTTATCATGTTTCGAATTGTCCGATTTGGGTCAAATATACACCGTTTTGTTGTATAATTTGTTAAGCATTAATGGGTAAATCGTCTAGCTCAAATCTATCAAGATCTGCCAACATTTGGTTCAAAGGAATATATTTAGGAGCAATAGAGATAAAAGATTAAAAGTATAAGAAAATGTTTTTTTTCTTAGGCCATTTTAAGATAGCTTCATAATGCCTCTCTCATAGAAGTCTTGGTATTTATTGATAAAAAACTCTAGTAATTGTTTTTCACAATCTTCTCTTGATCCCAAATTCTTATCCCTCGGAAAGTTTTGCAATGCGAGAAAAAAGGTAGTAATTGCTTGGTGCCAGGTCTGGACTATATGGTAGATGAACTAAAAATTCCCAACCAAGCACCTAGAATTTCTGTCGAATCAGTACAGATGTGTGTGGCCTGGCGTTATCCTGATGGAACACAACACCTCTTCTGTTAGCCAATTCTGGCCATTTTCTGGTTAATCACTAGCTTCAAATGGTCCAGTTGTTGACAGTAGAGATACGAATTTAGTGTTTGAAGCAACGAAAGCGACTCATAATAAATTATTCATTCCAATCCCACCAAATTCACAGTAGAACCTTCCTGGTCGTTAATCTTGATTTGACCACCGTTTGAGTTGCTTCACCGCGCTTTGATCACGATAGTTCCTCCCAATTTTTGTCTTTTTGGGGCCCATTTCTCATCCCCAGTCACCCTCTGCTTAAGAAATGGGTCGATTTTATTCCATTTGGCCAAGGTTTCGCAGAGGGAACTTCGATCCATCATGTTTTTTGGTGTTAATTGGTGAGGCACCCAAACATCGAGCTTTTTTGAATCCAACTTTACACAAATAGTTTAAAACTGTTTTACGGTCTATCTTTAGCTCCTGGGCAATGATACGACTACTAACATGCCGGTCAGCTTCGATTTTTTTATTTTATTGACATTTTCGATGACGGGCCTGCCTGTTCGAGGTGCATCTTTAGCATCAAAAATGTCTTAAAAGAATCGACGAAACCACAATTGCACGTAATTAGCTGTTACAGTATCGGCATCATAAACACCATTCACAATTTCAGTGGCCTGGCTTGCATTTTCGTTTTTATCAAAAAATTGTAAAATGTACCAAATTTCTCTTTGTTGACTTCCCTTTTAACACCCCTGTAACTCCCAACTGAGTGACCAAAAAAAAAACAGTAATAAAAATTTTAGTGAAATATCACCTTGACAATGAGCATAAATTTGAAATTGTGTGATTGATACTTCACGAGATATCTACACTACAGCCATCTACGGCAAAAATAAATGGATTTCTTTTTCCCCAACCTAATATTATGTAATTCCTATAAGCACACTCTTATTTACTTAAGACACTTGGCTCTTTTTTTCAATTAAGAATCTCTTTTGAGAATTGTTTATCTAATAAATTTGTTTATTTAATCCTTTGAATACGATGTACTGTGGTTAAAATATTAACCTAAATTATGGCCTTTAGGCCAGAGGTGTATTTAGTAAATATACAAACTCGATGCTGCATCATTGTTTAAGTGTCACAATTTTTGATACCATAAGGAAAACAATAAATAGAAGTTATAGTGCAAATTTATTTTCCCTGTGTAAGGTAAATATTATGTAATATCTCAAGTAATTACAATTTGTTGTAAAACACACGAATCAAGTTGAATGCATTAGACTTCTTAGTAAATATGTTGTACCTCAATAATTTATTCTAAAACACAAACCTCCCTCATATGAATATATTAGAATTCTAAATAAAAACATCAATATTATAAATAAATACTATGCAAACATTAAAAAAAAAGAAATAGATGAAGAAAAGCTAAATAAATAAAATTAAATTAAATATATTCTTAAAAAAGTATACAGCATACAAAATAAAGGATTAATAAATGTTTAATGTTTTTTATATAAATATGCCTTTTTTAAATTAAAAATAAATTTTTAAAACGGATGATCATATTATCATTTATCGATGCAGAGTTTGAGATTCATTAAATTTTCCAATTTCCCATATAATTAAAAATCAATTTCAAATCCCGCAATCTAACGTTAATTTTACACTTTTAACTGAAAAGGTCAGAAATCAAAAGAATTTGAATAAAATTAATGCCAAATGTATTTTAATCATCATATTAAGTAGGTACATAATAATGTTAGCATTTCTAATAAATAATGTTTTGCTTTGTTTTCTACGTTTATTTACTCTTTTTAGTAGAGAATTCATTTTATTTTCTAAATTAAATTAACTTAAAAGCTAATAAATATTTACAACATAAGAAAAAAAACCTCTTAAGGGACGACGCTACGATTTTTCACATAAAGAACCTATGAGGATGTACTCTATTATTCAGCAAGCAGTGTTCCGAAGCAAAATACCTTTAACACACAACGCAAAAATTTAATTTTTAATGTTATGATGCATTTTAGACGTATAGCATTTACTAGAGTGAAGAAAATACGAGCAAGTGATTATATACAGAGCTAGAAAGCCAGAAAATATAATAAATAACAAAATAAAAATTCATGGTAGGTTTTCAGAATTGAAAGTGAAACTAAATTTTAAATATAAAAAGAAACGGTTGCTAAGCAACTCGATTCTTTTAAAGCAGCTCGAAGGATAAAACTTTTGTTTTAAGACCAAAATCAAGCGAATAGACTTACTTTATTTTATTATTTATTCTCTACAATTTATATTCCGCATTCAAGAATTTCCCTCGAGATGCGATGTTTCTTGTCATTGTAGATTGCGTAACAAAATACCGTACTGCGGACGATTCCCTTGTGTGAAACGCAAAGTATTTCAACTGATTCTATAAAGACGGAAGTATAGAAGAAAATCTTATAGTTTTTTTTATTTTCAAAAATAATAGAGGAATGTAATCTTTAAGAACTAGATACTTAATTTTTCTAAGCAAAAAAGCAAAGCTCATGCGAATTAAATACTTTAATATATTCATATTTATATATATATACTAGCCGTTACCCACCCGCTTCACTGGGAATTTCACGATGTTGTACATATGTATACTGTTTACATATATATTAATTATTGATATCAAGCAATAAGAATTCGATTGTATTGAAAAATATATTTATAGCTGTTATACTTTCGCCCCTTGATATAAAAAGAACATAAGTTATGATATCTAATATCTATTTATATCTAAAATAGAAGGAGAAAGATTGTTTTCGCTCACTTAACCTAACAATCAAGTGGATTTCCGCCAAAGCAACTTTCAGTGGATCTCTACTCCATAAAATAAACATGCGTGCTAAATTTCAAGTCTAAATCTAACAGAGCGAAAACGGAATTTTTATCATCAATACCTCGTTGACAGCATTCTTAGCGGATTCCAATTCAACAAAAGAAGCATGCAAACCAAATTTTATTATTATAATCTTAGCAGTTCGAAAACGGGAATTTTGTCTATCAATACGCCCCAATAACTCTCCCCGCTTCCCCCTGGAGTTGATTTCCGTAAAATCCATTCTTAGTGGAACTCTATTCAACTAAAGAAAAGTGCTCAACAAATTTCAAGTAAATAAGTTAAATTCAAAAACAGGAGTTTTTCTATAACATGCCTTAATCCCTCGCAACCCCACTCCTTTGGGGGTCCGTTTTCACAAAAATCTTTGTAAAAGGACCTTTATTCCATGAACTGAACATACCTTCTAATTTTCAAGCAGGTGGTTCTATTAGTTGAGAAGCGGAAATATTTATCTATAACGCCCCAATAACTCTCCCCGCTTCCCTGGAGTTGATTTCCGTAAAATCCATTCTTAGTGGAACTCTATTCAACTAAAGAAAAGTGCTCAATTTCTTAAATAAGTTAAATTCAAAAACAGGAGTTTTTCTATAACATGCCTTAATCCCCTCGCAACCCCATCCCTTTGGGGGTCCGTTTTCGCAAAAAATCTTTGTAAAAGGACCTTTATTCCATGAACTGAACATACCTTCTAATTTTCAAGCAGGTGGTTCTATTAGTTGAGAAGCGGAAATATTTATCTATAACGCCCCTTAATCCCCCTCAATGATCCTTGGGGATCAATTTTCCCCAAAACTATTTTGCAGGGGATCTGTACACCATGAAAGGAATTCGCTTACCAATTTTTATAAGACTGTACGTCTAATAGATTAAATATGGAAATAATTATCTATAACGCCCCTTAAGCCCCCGCAACGCCACTTAGGAAACTATATACACAAAACCCATCTTACGGCATATCTCTACTAAGTGAATGGAATCTGCTTACTCAATTTCAAGATTTTACGTCTAATAGTTTAAAAAAGGAGGTAATTGCCTATATAACGCCCCTTAATTCTCCACAACGCCACTTGGGGTCGATTTTTAAAAAACCCATTCTCTAGTGGATCTGCACTCTATGAAAGGAATCCGCTTAACAAATTTCAAGACTGTACGTCTAATAGGTTAAGAATGGAAATAATTATCTATAACGCCCCTTAAGCCCCCGCAACGCCACTTAGAAAACGATTTTCACAAAACCCATCTTATAGTGGATCTCTACTCAATGAATGGAATCAGCTTACTAAATTTTGAGATTTTACGTCTAATAGTTTAAAAAAGGAGAAAAATTGCCTATAACGCCACTTAATTCTCTACAACGCCACTTGGGAGTCGATTTTCACAAAACCCATTCTGTAGTGGATCTGTACTGTATGAAAGGAATCCGCTTACCAAATTTGAAGATTGTACGTCTAATAGGTTAAAAATGGAAATAATTATGTATAACGCCCCTTAAGCGCCCTCAACTCCCCTTGGAGATAGATTTTCGTAAAAATCATTATGTAGGGAATCTCTACTTTATGAAAGAAATCGGTGTACCAAGTTTCACGACTGTACATCTAATAGTTTAGTAATGGAAATAATTATCTATAACGCCACTTAAATCCCCGTAACGCCCCTTGGGGTTCGAACTTTTCAAAATCCGTTCTTAGCTGCCGTCTACTGCATGAAAGGAACCTACCTACCAAATTTCAAGTCTGTAGGTTCAATAGTTCCGGAGATATCGTGATTAGTCAGTCAGTGAGTGAGTCGCTTTTCTCCCTTATATATATAGATATAGTCGGACTCAGATTTAACGAATTTATTGGGACCGAAAATTTTGCTCGTTAAATCGGGATTAATCATTACTTCAGGGTCTAAACAAAACACAAACTTTCTGCACTTACCTTTTTGAAATTCTGTAATGAGCAACTACACAAAAATAACCATAGTTAGAAATTACACGCTTTTATTTAATAGCTAAAAATACTATTATTGAATATTATTCACCGGTTAAATGGAAATTCTAAAATACTGACTAATAGGTCTCTGCCAATTTTTTAATTCCTTCCTCTTTTTTCTACTTTATGCCGAGAAGAAAATACTACGTCATTTACATCCCGCTGCAAGAGATATTTTCTCGCAGTTTCCAAAAATTAGAAAGCATTAGAAAATGTAAAACCTTTGATGATAGTTTCATTATCCATTTCTGCATCAAAATTGCTATTCATTGACTCCAATAAATCAACAATTTCCTGATTTTCAATTGCACAGGTAAGAAGCTCGTCGTGTGTGTGTGAAACGTAACGCAATCGTTAAAATCTTAAAATATCCCTTGCTTTTTAGACTGGGATGAGGTAAGGAGGTATTTCTTGTCCTATAAAAAACTCACTCGGTAGGATGCACTTGTGACTCATCTGCACCTGTAAAGTCTAATAATGTTGTTCACCCTTTCCCATCGAAATTTGCTGCTTACAAGAAATATCCTCTTTCTGTTCCGGACAAAAAGGGTATCATTTGAAAAAAAATCCAATTTTTTAATACAAATTAATAAACTTTTTAACTGTTGAAATAGTTTGTTAAATTGAGGTTTATTATTCATTAAATATGGGATTTTGCCTTTATTTTAATTGGGGAAAGAAAAAAATTCGTTAAATAGTGATTCGCTAAATCGGGTTCCGAGTGTATATATATATATATATATATATATATATATATATATATATATATATATATATATATAACTGAAATTAGATATCTTTTTTTCCTTATATCAATAGGTAAACACTAAATTTAAACTTCAGTGATAGAATTTAATAAAATTTCAGAGAAAATTCATCGTATTATGTCTAAAATTTTTTTTACGAATAAAAGAGATACATGCATAAATACTAGTTTATTAGTAGGGGTTTAAAAAAAATTTAAAACAATCAAACACGATACAGAATTATTTGATTAACGTTTAATTTATTAAATTGTTTGTTTAAATTTTAATTTATCAATTTTTTGTTTAAAGTTTAATTCATTGAATTTTTTATATAAAGTTTAATTTATTAATTTTTTGCTTAAAGTTTAATTTTTTTAAAGTTCAAAGTGCTTTCATAATTTATAAGAAGTAACTAGAAAATCTTAATTTCCGGAAGAAATTAAATTATCTTGTAAAAGATTGTCATAGAATATACTGAGAGAAACAAAATTTATATAATAAAATTTTAAATCTTCAAAAGTCTTAAATTTTTATTTTTCCTCTTTATGGAAAAATTATTTACACTTACATAAAAAAGAGACATCTTAAATAATTTTAAAAAGTTTACACCGTAATGAGATAAAATTTTTAACAATTTTTAAAATTAAAAAAGAACTAAATTATATTATATGATTATATTGATCAAATTAATTTTATTCATATTGCTTCTTAATTTCTAGAAAAGAATTTTCTCATTATCTAAATCTAAATTTCAAATTTTTTTAAACTCTATTTAAAAGTTTGTGGATAAAGAAGACATATAACATCTCAAACATCTCATCATCATAACATTTCATTATTACATCTGAAATATTTGATGATAAAAAAAATTTATTTTGAAACATATAAAATCAATTCAAAAATGTAATAGTATTATTTTAAAATACAATTACAAAAAAGTTAAATTGTAACAATCAAGAACTTTGAGATATTTGGATGCATCAGATAACAAAACTTTTGAATTCTTAAATTTCTCTTTTTTAAACTCTTAGGAATAATTCGAGAAATATTCAAGATTAAAACTTATGATCGAAAATTCAGAGCCTTGGAGGACTGTTTACTAGTCTGTATAATTTTCAATATATTTATCATGTTTATTTAAAAAACCAGGGAAGTATTTTGGTCAAGTTAGTTTTCATATAATGGCCCTACCTCTATACTTTTCAGCGAATGCCTTTAAAATTAGATATCATATTTGAACGAAATCTGAAATATTGTCTATTCAAACTATTTTGCTTACACTATTCTTTACCTAATGTTGGGGAAAAGACCAGGTTCTGAGATTAGAAGCTGCATTTAAAAGTTAATGCACTATATTACTATAATTAATTAATTCATTAGTTAATATGCTTAAGTCCTTTTGATCCATTACATTGATAGCAATTTTGTAAAGCGATTTAGTGTCGCATTCACATTCTTTATCGAATGCAAGTGTTTTTAAAAGATGTTTATTAGCATTACATTTTTTTAAAGTTCTTTGCATTTTTGTGATGTTCTCATTTTTTTTCCTTCACTGCACATAAAACATTAATTTCCACTGTCATTTTAACTACAATTTTACATTTGATTTTTTATTAATATATATATATATATATATATATATATATATATATATATATATATATATATATATATATATATATATATATAATCAGCATTGTTTTTATATATATGTGACGAATCTGTACGGAACCTTTCCACTAATCTTCTTAGGCGTCTTTTTGGGGAATATAAATTCGAGTATATTTCCAATTAACTCCAAGAAGATAAAAAGTATATATTCAATGTAGATAAGGTATTTAAGTCGAACGTTGTAAGCTAGCAATGAGGATGAGGAAGGCTATTGAGCCAGCAACAGTAACCTCAGTGAGGATTCCAGGATATTAAGATAGTGAAGACGTAGTGCTGTTATTATACTGAAGAACGAGAAAGCTGATATAACCAGTGGTAACTAAAATTTATGTACGAGTCAAGTTAGTTAAAGTTAATGAAAGTTAATAATTCGAGTACGTGTATTTCTCGGACCTCCTATTTCGGTAGACCTTACTTGATCTTGAGCTTAATTATTAATTAGTTGCATAATTCGTAATTTAACTTAATATAAAAGGTAAATCCCTTTATTTGACGTAACATAGAAATATTATATGTTATTAGAGTTTTTTTTAGACTTGAAATAATAAATTATTATTATTATTATACAAAATGGCTCTTGGTGGTTCTTTGCCTCAAATTAATCTTGGTGTCCAGGATGAGACTTAGGGGGATTTCCACATATATACTACTACAAAAAAACAATTGATTCCTTTTTCTTATATTTTTAGTATGAATTGGAAACATTAATTACAAATATGAATTTACATTTTTTTAAATATTTTTCACAAACAATGTGATACTCCCTGCCCGGGGGTATCATCTCTTCATCCTCGCGACCCAGATTCTTAGGGATAAATTATTGACCACTCGAACCTTCCATAATAAAAAAATCCAATTTATTATAGTCTCAATTTATATTAATCAATGCAACACAAGTCTTACTAGGAAAATCCGTTCAGGAATGATACGACGTAATTATTAATACTAAGTTAAATTAGCGCCTGAAAACCTACTCACTATCTTTGTGATAAATTAACCTCCGAATCTTTATATAGCAGATTCCTTAACTAGCTAGAGTCCGCTCCATAATTAAACTTTAATAATCCATCTCTTACCGCTATCACACGGAGATCAGCAACCAAGATTTATGACTCCCTCTTGTATTCAATTCCTTTAATATTAATCTTCTACATATATTATTACCCGACTTGATCCAGCTTCTATGCAACTTTCTGGCTTCTAACCGACTTCTATATGGTTCCTATAAGCCTCCAGCCGACTTACTCGCAAATGCAAAAGCTCCAATATATATAATAATTCACTAATCTGCATATCTCGTTTTCTTCTTGAGAAGATTGGATTGAAATGTCATTCTGGCCCCAAAGATTCCCCAAGAGGATTAGTTTAGAAGGCGCGATAAAGCCCCGTCACATCAGGTAATTTAAAATAATTTATTAATTAGTAAATTTAATTTTTTTTTAAATATTCTACCCATATAATAAAAACAATGCTCTTACTGGTTAGACATTTCTCATGTCTTTCGCATTAAAAATTTTAAAATAAAAGATTACTATCTTCCAAATCTTCAGGCCGCAAATACATTATCCATTCCTCGAATCTATTGATTACTCAAAGTATAATAAATTTTTTTTGATTAAATTTTTTTTCATCCTATTGTAAGTTTTATTCATCGTCTTCCATTTAATTTAATAAAAATGAAATTTTATTTTCAGTATCTTCTTCAAGGTCTTATTCAATTTAAAAATAACTGCAAAGATTTATTTTCTACTATGCCGATTCTTTGTAATGTAAAGATTCGTCTCAATAGAAGTATTAGGAGTAAAGAAATAATCTTAAAGAGCGATTCGCACGCGGATGGATTTTTGAAATGAGTCTCCTCACAATACATTTTATTATTTCCATACAATGTATTCAAACAGGATGAAATTATTTTCCTTTAAAATTATTTTCTGAGTTTTAAAGAACTGAATACAAATACAGAACTCTTTTAATATAGCAGAAAATATCCGTTTAATAACGCACAGCTCTCTTGCGCGAGTATTGCCATAATATATTCATATTTTAAATTACGCTCGTGAAATTTAGAAATAGTCCATAAATATTAGCTTTCTCATGCGAATCAAAACAGGAATTTCATTCGCTTAAAATGAATTCTTGTTGAACAGATAATCCGTTTAAAGGGACCATCGAGTTATTTTTAATTTTTAAGAAGTGTACAAAATTAAGAAAACTGGAATATCTGAATATTCTACACTGAAACACTTTTAAGCATCCCGTTAAGAATTTTCTTCCATACTTGAAAAATATATTTCTTTAAATTTGAAATAAATAAACTTATATCTTTAAAAAATAGTTGTTTAGGAAGATGGGTTACACATAGCAGATCATGATCATAATAGGAAATATTTTGAAATTAGTATTTCTTTTGTCTTAATCTATGGCTCATTATTGAAGTGGTAAATTTTCAAAATATAATATCAAAATTTCCTCGAGAGAAAAAAATTTAGCTGATTTTTTTTTTCAAATTCAACTTTTATGTCAATGCTTTATTCAGAGAAATAAAATTAATTATTTTTTTATTATGTATAGCATCTACAGAATGCAAAAATTTAAAACTCCTTTTCCTATCAAATAAATTGAAAGAAGTGAAAAAGAATACTTTTTAGCGTGACAAATTAATTGATAAAAATATAAAGTTTAATATCATTTTCTATAAAGTCTTTCTTAAGGATTTCTTATTAGAAGTTGAAAAAAATATTACATGTAAAAGAAGCTACGAAATTTTTAAGCAATTTAACTTTTCGTTAGAGAGAGAATTAAATGTTTAAACAATCTTTGTTAGAATAACAGAAAACTATCTTTCAATTCATTTCATTTAAATTTATTTCATAGAAACGTCACTCAAAATCTGCGAAAAAGAACAGAATAACTCAGAAACTAAATTGAACTTGATAATATGAGACTTGCAGTTCCCCTTCTAAAATACAAAAATTCCTCCTTACAAACAATTATATTTATATAATGTATATTTTAACATTCATTTTTCATATTATATTGCCTTCTTGTATGATTTTCTGAAAAATATTTCATTCAGCAATTGTTTCCATAGATTAAAGAAGACTTTTGTTATTGTTTTTAAACAAATAACGCTCAAGGAATAAATCTTTATTCATAAGTTACAACAAACCATAATTTTGTTTTCAAAACATTAGAGAGAATATAAATTGTCTTTAAGTATAAATGTTAGATTGAAGCTATTATTTTAGCCATGATAACTGTAATTTTCTCATCTCATCTTTCCAATCGATTGTGAAAAAAATTTCTTAACTGCAGTCTCAAATTTAAGTCGAAAGAAAATGCATATGACGCATTGTATAAATTTTGGAAACTCATCATTATTTTCCAATGTTTATTTTTCTTTAATTTCCTCTGAACACCATGAGAGGTTGGCTATCTAAAATAAGCATGCGTTACGTTGTAATATAACTTTGGTAAAAGATGCGTTTATACATTATTTAAAAGGAATAAGGTTTCCATTAAATTTTATAGATGAAACACTACAAAAAAATAATAAGAATTTCAAAAATAGATTTCAGAGCATCCAACTTTATAAATATTTTCACAACATAACATTTTAAAATAAAAATATTATCTTGCTTAGCTGCCTTCCTTTTTCAGTTCCTTCTAATAGCTCACTCTCTCTCTCTATATATATATATATTTATTTATTTATATATATATATATATATATATATATATCTTGTTCCCATTTTCAATCCTTAATAAAATATTTTCTATTCATCCAATCAAGTTCAAATAATTTTTTTAAAACTTGCAGTGGATGACACTTGATATTAATACAGTTTTTCAAATATTAATTAATTAATTTAATTTAATTTAATTAATTCGTTTCCATTATTGTAACAATGTAACTGTTAAAACAATCACAAAAGTTGGCGTCGAAAACCGATTTTTCAGCCAACCAGCCAAACAGAGTGTGCATTGTTACTATGCAAACAAATCATGTTCTTTTTCTATTCTACGATTTTAGTACACTCTCTACCTATATATATATATATATATATATATATATATATATATATATATATATATATATATATTCGGTCGGGAAAAAGAAATCCATTATTATTTCGGTAGATGCCTGTAATGTCGATGTCTCGTGAAATGTCGATCAAACAATTTCAAATCTATGCTCGTTGCCAAGGTAATATTTCACTCTAAAAAAATTATTTCGCTGTTTTTTGATTGATTTATTCAGTTGTGAGTTACAGGGTGTTAAAAATGGAAGTCAACAAAGAGAAAATTCGATACATTTTACAGTTTTTCTTTGATAAAGGCGAAAATGCAAACCAGGTGGCTGAAATTGTGAATGGTGTTAATGGTGCCGATACTGTAACAGCTAATTGCATGCAATTATGGTTTTGTAGATTCCGTTCAGGCATTTTTGTTGTTAAAGTTGCCCCGCGCCCTTCATCAAAAATTTCGGTAAAATGACAGAAATAATCGAAGTTGACTGGCATGTTAGTAGTCGTAGCATCGCCCAGGAGCTAAAGATTGAGAGGGGGAAAGAAGAGGAAAAGAGAAGAGGGGGTGCCAGCTCAGGTGTCATCCACATCACTTGACCATGGTTCAAAATTACGTGTTCCGTCGCCGAAAGCCCTCGTGTAGCTGAACATTTTGCGACGTTAATATGCACTCACTCACTCAGCTGCGTTTGAGAAGCAACGATTTTTCAGTTTTTTTTTTATAGGAACCATTTTATTCGTCAAAATAGGATGAATGGATCTTCTTCTGGAGAAAAGGTAAGAAAGTAATGATTGTTTTTTTTTTTTTTTTTTTTTTTTTTTTTTTTTTGCATGAAAGAAGGATTCGTAGAATCTTGATATGGATGTCCGAAATTCGGGAAGAATGTGTATTTAATTTCTTATTTTTCATCTGATGTTTCTTATGTTGCACATTTTAAAGACCACGTTTTTTAGACGTTTTTCGTCTCTTGACGCCACTTTGAAAACCACGTTTTTTCCTCTTGTTTTCGTCTCTGACTCCATTTTGAAAAACGCGGGTTTATCCTTAGCGCCACTTGGCGAAACACTTTTGTCGCCAAATGCAGCACTATGCTGTTCTAGGATTTTACCCATTTTTGCTTCATTGAGAAGGGAAAACTCCAATAAACATCCATTCTTTAAATAAGTTGACTTCCGATTCAAGTGTGATGAAATTATCCTTGAACATTTATTAAAAAAAAGTTACCTCTGCCGGCATTTTGAATCTAACCATAACACTCAAGTACTTCTTCCAATCGCCATTTTTTACTATGGTCAGAGTGAATTTTTATATTCTTTATATAAACATAAATTTTTTCAACGGTATTTTTTTTAGTTTCATTTTATTTTTTTGTAAAAAATATGATTTGTTTGCTTATTGTTTTATGATTCATTTGCGTCTTCCTCTTTCTTAGATTTCTAATGAATATTGCACTAAACCATCGTTTCCCAAACTGCGGGGTGCGTCCCCCTCGGGTGCATAATAACGCTACGAGGAAGGCGAGAGCATATCGAAAAAACAAAAATAAAAATTTTAAAACAATTATCAATTTACTGAAAGGAAGCAAAACAAAATACCGGGTGTTTATAAATGAATATCGGAGTTTTAACGCCTTGTAATATTTATTTAATATAACTTTCATGTACCATTCATGCCTCGAATGAAAGAGTATTTGAAACAGTTTTACCTACAAGTTTACAAATATTTAATGTGAGCCTCATTCGTCAACCGGTTCGTCCCAAACTTTGTTTATTGCGTCAGAGGTAATTCTTGCAACAGCTGCTTCAATCCTGTATCTTAAGTCTGGAAGGTCACCTGGTAGAGGAAGTACGTACAAACAATCCTTAATGAACCCCCACAGATAAAAACCACATGGCATCAGATCAGGTGAACGTGGGGGTCATGCAAAACAAGCTTTATCGTGAGGCTCTTAGCGAAAAATCTATTGTTCGAGTACAGTGATGTTTAACCAATCGCGTACTGAGAGATGCTAGTGGTGCGGTGCTCCCTCTTGCTGCGAAATGAAATTATTCGGTCATTTTCTTTCAATTGAGGAAATAGCCATATTTGTAGAGCATCAACATAGGCAGAACCAGTTACAGTTGGTTCTCCGAAAACAAAAGGCCCATACACTTTCCGCCGAGATATGGCACAAAATACATTTAATTTAGGTGAGTCTCGTTGCGATTCTACTCTAATACTCTAATGTATGATACATTAATAAAATTTTATTCAAATCTCAGAAAGTAATTTATGAATAAAACCTTAATTTGGTATCTTATATGCTTCTTTCATTGAATTTTTTTATAATTTAAAAATATGATTTTTTTAAAGGATTTTGAATGTATTAATTCACAATATTTCTTGGTAACACTATCTTAATTCAGTAGACATTCTGACTGAGAAGCTTTTAATAACTTATGCAAAAAAGTGTAAAGTGTGATACATGAAAGTGATAAGCCCCTTAGTAAATCAATAATAAGCTCTTTTCCGATTATTATTATGTACGAAAAAAATCTATTATTTTTTTCATTTTCCCGGACAGCAGATGTTAGGTAAATATCCCATTAAAAGTAAAAAAAAGCTATAAGCGTTCACAAGATGCCTTTTTTAAAAGATTATTTGAATAACATTCCATTGTTTTTATTGCCTTTTATGAAAGTTAATTAAATTCCTATCTTCAAAAAAAGCATTTCTTACGAAGTGCAAAAACCTTTTTTTATGTAAAATATGCACACACCTAGTTTAAGTCAATTCATGTTCAAATGAAATAAAAAAAAGACTATGAATAAATATTCGTTGAGAAAACCATTAAAAATATTAATTTTACATGATTTTCCATCTGCGCGTGCATGCGTGTATATATGTATAACTACTTTGATCCATTTTATTTAAAAGAAAATAGTTTTAGTGCGTGTATAAATATTATTTTGAGAACTCAACTGATTTTTCAAAAATAATTGATTCCAGACTTTCACCTAAAAAAAAATGCTTTATATATTTTTAAATCAACTACAATATAAAAATAAATTTGCATTGAAGAAAAATGTTGAATTTAAATAACATGTTAAAATCGAATAAAACTCATGTGTGATTTTTTTTTAATTAACTCTCAAATTCTCGAATGTTTAACAGGGAAAATACATGCCTCAAATAAGTAAAACAAACAACCTTAATCTAATTTTTAAAAAAATTCCCTTCAGACGGAACATAAATAATTGTATCTCAATAGCAACCCATTTTCATTTTTAAGAGTTCTCAGAATGGAAATAATATTATTACCTTTCGGAGAAATATTTTTTTTTCTTTTTATTCACGAATAATAGACATTCAGTAAAAATAGTAAACTTATTATTCTCAAATACACACATCCGTAGCAAATTAAGTTAATTAAAAAAATCAACTATTAAAAATCTATTCCAGTAAATATTTTACTGATATTCTGGTAACACAAAGAAAAAAATATTCTTTATTCCCTGGTTAATTTTCAAAACCGAACAATTAATTTTTCTAGTTTATGTATTTTATTTAAATAAGAACATTATTATGTTCTTAGAATCCACTAACAATAAAAGAATTTACCTTTGGCATGAATACAGATACTAAACTTAAATTCTCACCTCAAATATAGAAATTTTAAAAAAAATTGAACCTCGCGCTATTTTGAGAATTATCCATTATTTTCAATTATAATTACTTTTTTCATTCCTTTTATACTATAACTTATCATTTTTCCCTTGTTTCTTAACTTTTTTTTTTTTGAAAAAGTATTTTTCATGAAAGAATTTTTTTAAAAAGATAGTGTTCACATAAAATACTTTATATCGGTAATTGGTGCATTCAAATGTTACTAGATCACGATAAGTTTTTTTATATAATATTGATCCACTTTTATTCAGTCTGAGCTCCCAATAGTTAAAATTACAAACCTAATGACCGGCAATGTATGAACAGAGTTACGGATTCGAGAGTTGGTGTCATAACTCGACAATCTTGTGAAATAATTTTACAATAAACCATCTTTTCTCAAAGTGTGAGGCGTGATTATTCCATGAGGGGGGTACGAGCCTATTGAAAAGTCGAAAACAAAAGATTTTTAATAAATAGTTAATTTACTGAAGGAAAACAAATAAAACACATTCGGACACAAAAAATAAAATACACATTTACACTAATATAATACATTTATAAATATATCATTACTGCGCATGTACACTGCTGGACAATTGCTAAGGACGGATAACACTATCATCCGTAGCAACCACAAAATGAAAGGAAGCAAAATGTGGAAAATTAGAATAAGTGCGGGATATTAGTAAGAAGAAGTATGAGTATGCACATTTTTTTCCACGTCTGTTCATCACGTGATAGCATTCATAAGAGCTTTAAAGGTTTTGACGCGTGTGGACAGTTGTTGTTTCAAGTCAAAGTTTTACAGGAAAGATTTAATAGACGAACTTAAAATATTTGGCATGTCTTCCCGAAATCACATAGATGATTTTATGCGTGGCCGAATTATTGGAAAGATCGAAGAAGGGCGAAAAATAACAGATGTTGCCAGGGAGTTCGACATCGCTCACAGCGTTGTTTCACGGCTGTGGAAGTCATTTAAAACTACTGGAATATGTAGTAGACGGCACGGGGGAGGTCGTGTTAGAAGTACGACGCCTGTAGAAGACAGATATATCGTCCTATATCAGCAAAAAGGAACAGGCGCACCACAGCTCAGCAGGTGGCAAATCAGTTTCTTGCTGCCTCAGGAAAGCAGATCTCCCGAAAAACTGTTGCCAGACGTTTGAGGGGAGGAGGACTATACGCACGCAGACCTGTTGTGTGTGTCCCATTGACCAGACAGCACCGTACTGCCCGTTTGCAATGGTGTCGTGAGCATCACAATTGGACTGAACAGGACTGGGCATGCGTACTATTATCAGAGGAGAGTAGGTTCAGTCTGTCATTGGATTGTAGACGCCAACTGATCTGGCGCGAGAGTGGTACTGCTTATCGTCCAGAAAATATCCAGGAAAAGGACCGATATCCGACATGCAGTATCATGGTGTGGGCCGGCATCATGAACAATGGCCGCACGCGCCTACATGTGGTTGCGAATGGGACTATGACGGAGCAACGATACATTGATGAAGTTCTACTTCCTCATGTTCGTCTTTTCCGTGGTGCTGTCGGTGATAAATTTGTTTTTATGGACGACAACGAAACATGTCATCGAACACTCGCTGTTCAGGATTGTTTAGATAGCGAGGGTATTCAACGTCTCGTATGGCAAGCGCGTTCTCCAGATCTAAACCCCATTGAAAATGTGTGGGATGCTTTGGGGAGGCAAGTTGCTGGTCGAAACTATCCTCCGACAAACAAGAACACCCTCATCCGTGCACTCACAGAGGAATGGGATAAATTGCCTCAACAGCTGCTGGATAATGTTGTGCAAAGTATGGTACGACGTGTGGAATGTTGCATCACACTCCACGGTGGACATATCCCGTACTGATACCTTTCTTTAAGGTGCCTGCTGACTTTTAGATGCATTGTTCCATTTCTCCGTACGCAGATCAAATGAACATTTTTTTTCTTTCAGATGTTTCACGGCTTTTGTACTTTCCAGAACAATAAATATTCTTTATTCTAATGTCTGAACAGTGTGGCAACTATATTTTATCCTACTAGGCCTCATGTTTCGCTTAATGTTATGCTACATAGCAATTTGTGATCCGTCCTTAGCAATTGTCCAGCAGTGTATTTTATAATTAATTTAACAATACTAAGTTAAGGACAAGTTTAATAATTGCGAGTGACCCCATGGGCTTGTCATATATAAAATTATATGCACAAATTAACACTTACCTTGATAATATGTACGGTTTATAATTAAGCCCTTAAATGTCGATTAAAACCGATGTGATTCTCTCCCCAATGCCACCATTTAACATGTAGGCAAGCGTGTGTGGTGTATTGGGGGTGGGGTAGAAAAGGAATAAATAAGCATATCCTTTGAAATAAGTTAATCTTTCGCAAACATTATCAAGATCCTCTTATTATATTCCAAAGCACTTTATGGGATAGCACTTCACAGTAAAGATCGTACTTCGTAAAGACGTATATACGTCCAGAAATTTAATGCTTTGGCTGAGCGAGATGTTTATATACGTCCGTGGCCCATAAGAGGTTAAAGACGTATATTGTGACTTTAGTGTCAAAGTATAGCATTATTGAATTCAATACATTGTTATTGTATGGAGGGGGGGTGCGATGAAAATGATGATGAGATAGTGGGTGGCGTACATTGAAAGTTTGAGAAGCACTGCAAAAAACTGGACTTGATGCAAAAATCTCTTAGCAGCTTACCAATGAGGTATTTATTTACACATTTTCCATCACCATTAATTCGCATGCAGCTCTAGAGATTCGTTTTCTTATAAATCTGTGTGTTGTACGTTTCCTGATCTTATAAAGGATGTTTTTTAGAGGTATAGAACTTTAAATTGCAATAAAACAACGATGTATTATTCGATTGACGTGAATTTTTTTTATTCGAAAGATAAACTTGTGGCATTACATTTTAAATATGATTTCTGGCATAGGGCTGCCACAGCTGGCTCGGGTGTAGTCCAATCTGGACGTCCAATTTTCGATGACTTTTTCCAACAATTTTGCTTAGCGAGGAAGCGCACTTCTGGTTGAATGGCTACGTCAACAAACAAAACTGCCGCATTTGGAGTGAAGCTAATCCACAAGTGTATGTCGAAACACCGTTACGTCCAGAAAAACTGACTGTTTGGTGCGCTTTATGGGCTAGTGGAATCCTTCTTCAAAAACGATGAAGGCCACAACGTTACAGTCAATGGTGATCGGTATAGAGCCATGATTACTAACTTTTTCATTCCTGAATTGAACAATCATGATGTCCAGGAGCTGTGGTTCCAACAAGACGGCGCAACATGCCACAATCGATTTATTGAAAGACACGTTTGGAAACCGCCTAATTTCACGTTTTGGACCTGTGAATTGGCCTCCAAGATCTTGGGATTTAACACCGCTAAACTATTTTCTGTGGGGCTATGTAAAGTCATTGGTCTATGCGGATAAGCCACAAACGCTTGACCATTTGGAACATAACATTCGCCGTGTTATTGCCTATATACGGCCACAAATGTTGGAAAAAGTCATCGAAAATTGGACGTCCAGATTGTACTACATCCGAGCCAGCCGTGGCAGTCCTATGCCAGAAATCATATTTAAAATGTAATGCCACAAGATTATCTTTCGAATAAAAAAAATTCATGTCAATCGAATAATACATCGTTGTTTTATTGCAATTTAAAGTTCTATACCTCGAAAAAAACACCCTTTATTTCTACTCAATCTGAAGCACAAACTGAACTCAACCATTATACACCCAGCTACGAAATTTTGATCAACAATCGGGTGACGTGGTCGACGTTTTTCCAAAAGGCTATCTTGAAAGTCGTCTAAAAACCTGAAATGGCACCCCAGCCCTGCTCTCTTATTCCATTAAATATTGTTAAGAATTTTGTGTAAAATAGGGTAAATTATTTTTGTATTTGGATGTGTAATGCATTTAAACTACTCTGTTATATTTATTTTATGTTGAAACTGTGATATTCGCAAGCAACGCCGTTCCTTGCGTTATAATGGCGATTCAATGGGAACTTGGCGAAATCTTGGTGCCAGAGACAAGTTTACATCATTTTTGGCGACCATTTTGGTGAGTTGGCGGCAATTTTGTTGAGTTGGTGACCATTTTAGGAGACTTCGTGGTTCTCTGTATTCTTCTGGGAATTAATGGAGAAACCCACTAATTTCACGATCTATGATGCAAACGTTTTTTTTTCGAAGGATCCGCAAGTTCTATAAATAGGAAGACGCTCACCGAATTGGTGTTAGACTAGCGATTAGTAGTCTTGCCTTGACTGTGAAGAATCGACTAACGATTAGCTAGGCTATTGAGTAGGACGATCTTGGTTTGTGAATAATCTTTTACATACCTGTATTTTAGACCCTGATAATTGCATTTGAGTACTGTTGGTGTGAAGACCTCTTGATATTTATTCTGTGAACATTGCTGCTGAATCCTGTATTCAAAGATTTTTTTCAATAATAAATTCTCATCGCTCTTAAGGTATCCGACTACGTTCGGAACCGTTATTTTCAAAAGCGCATAAATGGATAATTTTCATGATATTTAGCGTCACTTAGATTAGAATATATGTATAAAATTGTTTTAAGGACATTTTGACAAAAAAAATTTATTTAAATACAATATTTTGGCAAAAAATTAACTTAGAATAATCTTTTTCCAAATGTTCTCCTTTTGTGAAAAATGCTTCTATTAGAATAATATTTTGCCTGTATATAACTCAGACCTCTGTTCAGAGACTCAACTAGAATTTTTGAAATATATAACTTAGAAGTGGGTTTATTCATATTTTATGACAACAGAGGGGAGCAATTTTAAGAAAAAAACGCGAATAATTATTTCAATTGGTGGTAACTCTGAAAATAATATGAATTTTTCAAAAATTCTAGTTGAGCCTCCGTAGAGAGGTTTATATTATTATTATAATAGAACCATTTTTAACAAAAGGAGAACACTTGGAAAAAAAGATTATTCTAAGTTACTTTTTTGCCAAAATATCCTATTTGAATAATTTTTTTGCCAAAATGTCCTTAAAACAATTTTATGCATGTATTCTTATCTGAGTGACACTAAATATCATGAAAATTATCCATTAATGCTCTTTTTTAAAATCACGGTTCCGAACGTAGTCGGATACCTTAAAGAACTTTCTTGTTCTTTGCCACTGATTTGCATAAAATCATTGGACCCAGATCAACGTAACTATATTTAATGAGTTATACATAAAAGAACGGTGATCTTTGTATAGAATTACGACCTTTCACATCGTTACCCATTGATTAACAGATTTTACTTTACCGTTCAGGTTAGACGAGCTTTTTTTCCATATATATTTCTGTATCCTTTGTTGTGGTACTTCTTCCTCGGTTTGATTGAGGGAAATGTCTTAGTGATTGTTGAGATTCACGGGAGGATCCAAACGCACTACTGATTGAGACGCCATTAAATCAGACACAAATATATGACCAATCAGGGGCGTAATGTACAACCCCACAATACCCATACTGCGAGGGGAGGGGGAGTTTATGGTTTTGCAATCCTTTGTAAGATCCGCCTAGAGGCCCAAAAGTTGACTTTGCAGGGGAGCCCTAATATTCTTTTTTACGCCGCTGTATCCAATACATATTCACAATAATTCCCTCTTATTAATCTAACGTTAAACCTTATTACGCGATTTGTAGACCTAGTAATAAATAATGATACTTATCTTTATTGAAATACAGCCTCTGAACTCACAAAAGAAAAACATTCTAGCTTCTAATAACGATTGTAGTTCATAAATAAGCGGCTTCAATTCAGTAAGAGACGACTATAGTTCCTGTAGTGTGCAGTTCTCTCCAACATCTTTATAACTGGATCACAGTCGGAGACAAAGCTGGCGGCGTCTCATACTTCAAAAACTTAGAAAAATATCAGTCTCATGATGTTCATTTCCAGTGGATTTCATCCCACGTTAACATCTTTAGAAACGAACAAGCAGATCCCCTGGCTGATGAGGGTTATAATGCTTCTCCACCTATCTCTTCAACCCTCACCTACTCTGAACATCTATCTAGGGTTAAATCTGAAATTTTAAGGAGTGGAGGACCTCGCCCAACCATCACTGGTATGAAAGCAAACATGGAGGATCCTTATTCCTACTTAAATGTGGCAGAGCCTCTCAGACTGCAATCTCTAGATTTAAACGTGACCACATAAAAGGTCTTCCCTTTTGTGGAGACAGGAAGACTTTTGCTCCTTGCACCAACAAGTGCAAGACTCAGCAGGCCTCTCCAAATCACATCTTGGACTGCTTGGGACATTCAAGGGAAGACCTTTTTTCCTCTCCCCTCCTGGTATTGGATTTCTCAAGTGTCAATGGTCTTTTATGTCTTGTTTGATTCCGTCAGACAGACTGAGGATTAGCCACAACATCAACAACATTTCTACAGTACTATCGTGTGATTATATTGTCCACATAATATCTAATATCAATCTCACCAATAATTTATATGCTATTTAGCAATAATATTCACTTGTAACATTGAGTTGTTCTAGCTCAAAGTGCCAATTGTGATGGATGGGGAAAAAACCAAGTTAGAGAGGACAAGATCTCTTGGATAATCCATTGTTGCACATTTATAACTGCGATTTATTATTATTTATTTCTAACGATCTTACAGGCTCTTTCTATATTCATATTAATATCACATAAATGGTTTTAAGATTTAAAATTCTAATGCTGCTAATTCATATGAAGATAAATGCTTATTGATTTCACCTAAATTGGTGTAAGCAAAACTTTATCATGATTGAAAAACCATATGCTTTTGCACACTATACATTTATTGCATTTATTAAATTTTTAGTTCGGTATTGTATAAAAACCTTTTTGTATATTTTTAAGCAATTAATAATTCCATATTATGTTTTTGACATGCAGCTATAGAAAATTAGACAAAGGAAATGAGCATGCAAATTTATCAAATGTGTAATTAGTTTGAAAATGAACTGTGCAAAACTATGATGTAGTAGCAGTAAAAATGATGCAACCGAATCTCTTCATGAAATGGAAAATGTTTTCTTTTATCCCCTAGAGAGAGAGAGAGAGAGAGCCCAAGAATTCATTATGTATTTCGATCTCTTGTAGGAGTAAAATATCAATTAAAAAATGAATGTATAGTATTTCATAATGCGTTGGCATTTGTCTTATTTCAAATCTCAGCTGGCACAATATCGACAAAAAAATCAATTTACAAAGAATAAATTATAGTTTTAAAAAAACTGAAAAAAACACGCTTTTATAGTGAATCGAACTAAAAAGTAAAAAATCATTTTTAATGCAAGAACAAAATGATTAACTGGGAAATCAATGTCATTGTGGTAAAAGCGTGGGGTGCTCGATATCAATTGTTATAGTTTCTGATTAGTTCTATTCCAAAATGCAGATTGAGTGTAAAAACGTAGTAAACAAGAACCCTATATACGCTTGCGCCACAATGGCATTAATTTCCTCGTTAATCATTATATTCTTATATTAAGAATTATTTTTTACTTTTCAGTTCGATTCACACACATTATAAAAGAGAGGGTTAGAATTTTAAACTATCATTTATTTATTTCCATTTTCAGAAAAACTGGGCTATTGTTAAAATTATGGCAAGAATTCGCTGAAACATCCTTCTCATTTTCCCATAAGGAACATTTTTTGTCGGTTGTTATTATATTAACCATGAGCGTTTTCGCTTTAGGGTTGTAATTTAATCTTTTAGTCGCCAATTCTCTGGAAATGCTATATGGAATAAGTCACCAAATCTAGAAATGGAAAATCGTTAATCCAGATGATCCTGACCAGAACAATGGAACAAAATTATTAAAGTATTGTATTGTCATCGCTCATTGACAAGAGTGAAAAATTTTGAATTAATCTGACTTTTTACAGTGAGTAAAAATCGAGTTCAAAGATTCCGTTACATACAGGTGAAGCTAATACAAAAGAGTCTTAAAAAAGATTAAAATTATCTTTAAATTATGTATCCCAGGGATCAAAAAGTTAAGCAGGAATTAATTAAAACATCACAATATAATTTAATTAATGATATTTGATAAATAACCGAATGATCCGAATAATTGCAAGCAGAGCTTCCCACTAAATTAAATTATTATCGATTTCCCAGAAGTGCGTGGGTGTAAGGGAAAGATCGAACTCTGAATATTTCCATGAGGATGGAGACGTTTTTAAAAGTTAATTCATAAATCAATTTCATCTGTGTCATGTATTCTTAAATATATTTTTTTGCCAAGTTACCCTCTTTTGTATTTGTGGCATCATCAAAGTTCTTTGTTTGCAGATATATATATATATATATAAACTATAAATTTTTTAAATAATACAAAAAAATGTGTGAATTGTTTTGATAATCAGAAATTTTTTGCTTTCCCTTCTGTATCTAAACATTGTCGTTTTAGATTTTTTAAAACTCGAATTTTTTGGAACTCTAAATATAAGAATTTATCTCGTACAACAAAACGAAATATTCATTTTTCCGATAGTATAGATGAAAATCAAAGAGATAATGATTTTGGTAACATATTAGAAACTCGGTTTTTCAGAGATATTCATGCTTTAAAACTAAAATTTAAATCTTGCACTTATAAAAGATGCAAGGCGTGTGGCATGATGAGTGGGGAACAGTTGGATATGGATGCAGGTTATATATTTTGTAAGACTTTTAACTGTGTTTACAAAATGACATGCAACATATGTAAATTTGCTTACATAGGTCAGACCTCTAACACTATCAATATTAGATTGAACCAGCATAGGTCTGATACAAGGGAAATTGCAACAAAAACCAGGCTAAGATTGAGATAGGACACTTTCATAAACATGGATTCAATAACATAACTGTACATATACTTAGAATAGTGCCAAATATTAAACAAAGATTATGGTTCGAAAACTTTTTTATAGATTCATTTAGATCATATTATCCTTATGGTTTGAATGTTATATGGAAGGTGAAAGTGCCTTATTAACTTTTAAACAAAAATCCGAGAATTCATTATATCTTCCGAATTTTAATAAATTTATTGATAATAGTAATAATATTCGTTTAGCGAGAATTTCAAAAGCTAAACGCAGAAAAAGAGTTACTAGAGACATGTCAACCCTCAAGAATTCTATGTTAGAATTAGCTGCTAAATTTGATGATAACTACAACACAGGCTTAATTAAATCGTTTATGTTTGGCTTGAATAAAACTGAAATTAAAACTATGACAGATATTTTAAGCAGATATAAATTTCGAGATTCTCATAGTATGCATATGATTCGAGACCTTAATAACTATTTAGTACAAAAAAATGAATATTAAATTAGATGCAAGTGAAAATTACTCTACAGAATATTGTACATTATTATTTATGAATAAATCCTTTAACAAAATTAATTTTTCAAGTATATTTCAAAAAATATCAATCCTTTTTTTTCCTATTAAAAATATTATTATTAAAAAGGCTTTCAAATACAACAAGAAATTTGGTAGATTTATATTTAATTATAATCAAATCTCGGAGCTCCTAAGTTCTGAATCATGTAGATGCAATCTATATCGAGACTATATTGATGATTATCATCAGCACGTTGTCACAGGAGACCTTAGCATCGTGAAAGATGATTTGTTAAGAAATTTTATGGAAAAGGGTACCGGTTTTAGACTTATGATCACAAAAAATAAATCTAATGTTATGAAACAAATCATAAAAGATTTAGATAAATTTTACCTTAAAATGGCAATTAAATACGGAATGCCGAATGAAGCATTCAATCAATTTAGATCTTATGTGGCAACAGAAATTCAGGAATTAGATTTTACTGTTGAAAATGAAATTATGTATAAAGATCTTAAATCATCAATAGTAAATATCCAAAATGACTTCGTTATTACATATGTTGATAAAGTCTCTGCTAATTATGCCATAATTTGTAAATATTTTTACAGTAAAATATTAAGTAACCACATTTTTAAATAATAATTCATTTCAAAAAATCAATTCACAATAATAGAAGATGATAATCGTCTTTTAGCTTTGAACAAAAGACTGAATATTCATCTAAATAATATTAAATATCAAGTATTTTTAACACCAAAATTTCATAAAAGCCCTATAAAATTCCGTAGTATCACTAATGGATACAATACATATATCACGAAGTCTGGGAAGATCTTGCAATCTCTTCTTCAAAATCTAATTGATAATTTACAAAACACGGCAATTATTAAAAATAGCTTAGAGATTGCTAGAGTTACTAAGGATATGTTGATTTTTCTATGCATGGTTTTGATTTCGAGGACCTTTTTAATTCTATAGATATTGACGATATGATTAAGGTTCTTCAGTTAATTTATGATAAATATGAATTATATACTTCAATGAAAAAAGAAAAATTTGATATTCTTGTTAACCTCATTTTAAAAGAAAATTTCATTATATTTGATCATAATCTTTATAAACAGATCAAAGGATTACCTCAGGGTGGTCCAGCTAGTAATTGTTTAGCGAACCTATATTTACATTTTTTGAAATAGATCATGTTATAAATGATTCTTACTTAATTTATCGTTATATAGATGATATAATAATTTTTTGGTAAAAATAGTGAATACAAACCAAATATTACATTCTACCCTGATTATCTCAAGCTCCTTAAAACTAACTTCAACTCTAATAGGGTGGAATTCTTAGATTTAGACTTGCATCTTATTAACAATAATGTAGTCAGTAACATTTTTGACAAAGGAGATTCGTTTAAGTTCCATATAATTAAAATTCCTGTATGGAACAGTAATTTTCATATATCAATTTACAGAAATATCATTTTGAATTTTTATTTAGAAATGATAACTTAACTACCCACAAAATAGATAAATACAATAATATAAAAAATTTTTTCAATGTTGTTTAGATCATGAATACCCTTTTAATTTCTTGAGATCTTATATTCATCACAAATACATTAACCATCTTGCTACTTCAATTCCAAATCCACCACACAACAATAGGTTTTCAAAGTCAGCACGTTAGTGGTCTTGCTGTGAAGATTATATCATAACACTCATATCACAGTTTACATTTTTTTCACACACATCTTAAACATCTTACACATTTTTGACAACCAACCAAATTAGAGCCTAGCAAATTTACATTTTTGACAATCAACAAATTCAAATTTTACCATATTTGATTGTCGTCATTCTATACTTGTCTTTGCTGGCTGGTTTAAAGTCAGCTCAAAAGATGTGTTTATGTTTTTCGAATATTTTAACTTGGTGAATAATTGACTTTCATTAATGGCAAGATGCTTGTTTCTCTTCGTAAAAGCTTTGTGAGTAAAGAAATTTTGTTAAATTATTTTTTGAAAGATACTTTTCTTATGTAATTGTTCTAGTATTTTTCTACTTTTCTTACATAATTATTTTGTGATTTTCTGCATTAGGTTTTGGGAGAGTTTGTTACATAATAGTAGTGATTGGTTTTATCAAGTTATACTTTCTCTGAAGCTTTGTTTATTTTATTTGGTTTTCCTACCGAGTTGCAAGGGGAAGGTTGGCGCCTTCAAACTAGTTTAACCCCACTTATTCGGTCCTAAGTCCGAAATGACTCGCTAGGTTCTTCTTTTTTGTAGTTCTTTTTTATTTCTCTATAATTTTGTTCTTCATGTTCAGATTTCATATTTTTACGTAATTTCTTGTTATGTTCTTTATCTATTATTTCTTGTTTTTGATAAATAATACATATTTCTTTTATATATATATATATATATACATAATATATATATATATATATATATTTCAATCTAACTTTTTTTTTTAGTTTACAAACAATATTGTCTTTAAAATCAATATAACCCTTAACGACTAAGATACACAAATGAAAATATTATTTAAAGGCTTTTAAAAACTAACTTAATTTGAAGTACATCGGACAACAAGTCAAATCGTTTCATAAACTTTCAATAACAGATAACTCAGGCACAATATTTTAAAATTTTAAGTATTTAAAATATTTCAGCGTTAGTAAAATATATTAATACTCGAAAAAATGTATTTCATTAAAGATTTAATTAACTCTTGTCATCAAAACACTCTATTTTGACATCTCTTTGATTAAGGGGATTTATTTAATATTTTAATTTTTTGTCACTTGTTAGATAGAGTATACTCATGTTTAAAGAATTTAAAATGTCAGATAATGGTTTAAAACCTCGTTCAAAACTTTCAGGACGTGAATAATTTAATAAAAAATGTGTTTTTTCTACCGTAAATTATTTAAAAGGAAACATCTTTCATTTTAACGAGACATTTCACTAACATGCTTTATCCCCTCTCCCAAAAAAAACTACATGATTTTTTTTAAATAAAGAGATTATTAGTAACATTCTTTTTGCTTTAAATTAAGCTCATTTTTCTAACAACAAAATTAATTTTTATTAGATAGTCAAAAGAAAAATGATACAAATAAATTAAGCCTTTAATGAAAAAAAATCTAGCAAGAATAAGAACACTAAATTGATTAAGTTCAATTATTGATGTGATGCTTGTGGAATGGTTTTACGATACATAACTTTTCATTAACATTTGAATTCTGTCATGAATTCCACAGAAGAGATGGTCACTTTATTTCTGATTTTATTCTATATCGGATATAATGTATGTTTTAGTTAAGCTTTTAAAATAGTTAATTAAAAAAAATAACTATGCATTGAATGTCGAGGAATTATAATATGAATTTTTTTTTGTAAAACTCAGTTTGAATTTAAAATAAGATTAATATCAAAACAGAACCACATTGATTCTTGGATACAGTATTTTAAGTTACATAATTCGATGACAAATGGTATAATTGAAATGACACCTAACATGCGTGTGTGTGTGTTGGTTTCATGTTCAAATGTTTTTAAATGATTAAGACGTTTAAAAATAGTAGTATTTTTTATCGTAGCACTTTAAAATGGGAAATATTTAAACATAAACTTTTCAAAACTAACTTTCAAATTTTTTTTCGCTGAAAAAAGAATGTGGAACATAGTTTCTAAGCTTATCGAAAAAAAATGTTTTAAAATGCAAGTATTTTTTTAAAAATTTTAAAATGAATATCAGATTGCTACAGTCCTCATATTCCTATCCGAATTAATCAAAGCTCTCATTTCCGTTTCTTGTAAATGAAAATTGCATAAGAAAACCAAAATGAAAAATCCACTGCTCAAATCCATTTTAATATTTTTAAAATGCCAAGAACAAATTCAAAAAATAAAATTTTATTTGTTAAGAATATGTTATTAAATTTTGATTGGAGCTATCACGAGCTAGTAAAGGCGCAATCTCCTCAAAATTTATATCATAAATTTTGTTTATGTCTACTAAAGACAGAATTTATACTATACGAAGTCAAAAAAATGATCTTATATTTCAGTTTTAATAATACTCTCTTCTTTAAAATGCTATTAAATCTGTCAAGAAATTTCAGTTACTTTGAATATTTTTAAGAAAACAATAATTATTTGATTTGAATAATTAAAAAGAAGTTATGCTATCAAAAACTCAAAAAATCAACATACATTTTTAAATAGAATAGTTCCTCATACATCTTTGTCGTTTTATTTGAGTTCTATAAGCATCACTCTAAAACATTTCACAGTACCAAGAAAAATTATTCCACGTTTTGACCACAGGTGTCTTAAATTTCTTCCATCGAAAAAAGAATAAAAGAATACGCATTTTAAACTATTCCTTTAAAGGAAAGGACTTACTTCTCTTTTTGTGATAACTTCGGGTTCTTCCAGCATCCTTATTTTCGACAGAAATGGGGTTTCCCCTCTTTATACGAAAAAAATGGGGACAGTTGTTATTTCCCATAGCAACAAAACAATTTAAATTCTGGCTCACAAAAAACGAAAAATATTACATGTAACTGAGTAATAAAAGAAAGAAGAGCAGACCATATTCTTTCAGGGTGATTCTTTTTTATTACTTTTTTCTTCTATCCAAAAAAAAAGTCTGGATATCGATTTCTTTTGAAAGAAGGAGGAAAATAATTCTGAAAAAGAAGAAACTTTTGCTTTTATTTGTGAATTTCCTCACGAATTAAAGCTTAGAATATAATTTTCCTTCGTTTAAACTGCAAATACGTTTTTTTGTTCGTTTGTTTGTTTGTTTTGTTTCAGATATTCTAGAAAACGAATGTTTAGAAAGCAGATAAGTATCGATTTGTTACACTTTCTACGTTCAGATTAAATTCTTCGCAAGTATCCGGATATTTCATAAAATTTCATCTCCCGGGAAATTGAAATAATTTATTCAAAGCGTTTCGGAAAACAATTTGCTTTCGATTATTTTTATATAAAAAATGTGCGACGAAAAAATATACTCTTTAAAAGATTTCACGTATAAAAAAACATACTAAACACGTAATCTTACTTACAAAAGGAGGGCACGACTAAGAAAATTCATTTCGGGTAGAGACTTGGTGTGATAGTAATACTCCTTTAGGGTGTTCAACCCTCTTAATGTAATTCCGCCGAATGGCCAGTCAATTCGGGGAAAACAGCGTTCAAAATACAAGTTTAGCTTTTATACAATTAAGTTTAAATTTCTTTCACTGGCCCAGTGGCTCGTGAATGCGCACTAGTTCTCTATTTAGTATTCAAAATCTCTAAAAGATTATACCATACATTAAATGGCTAGGACTAAGATAAAAAGAATTTTATCAGAGCGTTCTCCATACGCTCTTGCTCTTACTTTGTTTACACATACACTGCTCTACACACAATAGCGCCCTCTCGCGACAAATATTCACTTGTTGTAGGCGTCACAAGAATTATTTGTTCAATACTGAATATCCATCCCCGGGTTGAATGACATATTCAACAATTTACAAATAACACAATAATACACAAACCCAATAATACACACAATACAAACCCAATAATACACACAATACAAACCCAATAATACACACAATAGAAAACACTAATACACTCAATAAAAGTAAAACACTAATGTTCAATATGTTCACATAAAAGGTAAAGTACTCAAACACACAAAATTAAATTGAAAAAATACACAAATTTGATTTTTCTCGTCTACTAAAAAATCGCTTTAACGCTGTTATTTAAACTTTTTACTAGATAATCTAACTATCACTAGGTGATATTCCTTTGTCAGCATGCATACGAAAAAATGCACACATAGACTTCATTTAAGACTCTTTTTCTTTAATTAGGATATTTAATCCAGAAATTCCACAAAAATTTATTTCCTCTTTTCCACACTCTGAGAAATTCTCTCGGCTGGCAATTGACCCATAATTTGTGAACAAGCAACGGGTTTTTCCTTAAAAACACATAAGTAAATACAAATTTAGCACATTCACATAAAAGGTATCATTAAGAGTTATCCTAAAAATGTGTTGAATAATAAGGAAAATATTGTTTACATACAAAGAAATGAACATAGGAAAATTCTCCAAATCTAATTAAGTAAAGGGTGTTTTTTAGAGGTATAGAACTTTAAATTGCAATAAAACAACGATGTATTATTCGATTGACAGGAATGTTTTTTTATTCGAAAGATAATCTTGTGGTATTACATTTTAAATATGATCAAGCAAGGCGTAGATTCGTCGAATGGGCCCAAAACGAGATTGCCGTTGCTCCCGATTTTCATAAGCGAATTTTGTTTAGCGATGAAGCGCACTTCTGGTTGAATGGCTACGTCAACAAACAAAACTGCCGCATTTGGAGTGAAGCTAATCCACAAGTGTATGTCGAAGCACCGTTACATCCAGAAAAACTGACTGTTTGGTGCGCTTTATGGGATGGTGGAATCCTTCTTCAAAAACGATGAAGGCCACAACGTTACAGTCAATGGTGATCGGTATAGAGCCATGATTACTAACTTTTTCATTCCTGAATGGAACAATCAGGTTGTCCAAGAGCTGTGGTTCCAACAAGACGGCGTAACATGCCACAATCGATTTATTGAAAGACACGTTTGGTGGCCGCCTAATTTCACGTTTTGGACCTGTGAATTGGCCTCCAAGATCTTGTGATTTAACACCGCTAGACTAATTTCTGTGGGGCTATGTAAAGTCATTGGTCTATGCAGATAAGCCACAAACACTTGACCATTTGGAAGACAACATTCGCCGTGTTATTGCCGATATACGGCCACAAATGTTGGAAAAAGTCATCGAAAATTGGACGTCCAGATTGGACTACATCCAAGCCAGCCGTGGCAGTCCTATGCCAGAAATCATATTTAAAATGTAATGCCACAAGATTATCTTTCGAATAAAAAAAATTCATGTCAATCGAATCATACATTGTTGTTTTATTGCAATTTAAATTTCTATACCTCTAAAAAAACACCCGTTAGTAGTTTAGAAAGATACTTAACTTTTCCTCACTCTTTATATAAATGTAGTACACAAGTGTATAGAAACTAAAATTATTTTACTATAAAATATCAAACTTCTCAGATAGCATAACTGAATTAATTCTAAGAGTACATATGTAAACTCTAAATACGTATATGAATTCCATAATAGAAAGTTTCTTAGCAACTATGAATATTCCACTTTTAAATGAATATATTAATGTTAACATATATGCATTTACAACCTTAATACATTATTAATAATAAGGACACACATTATGTATTGTCCATGTCCAGTAAGGATTAATCTTTTTATCTCCTGGGCTCCTCCTCAAGAGTGTTCCCTGGGGGAGTCAAATGTCCATTTCCGCTCCTGTTTTAACTGGTGGTGCAGAAGAGGGAGCATTCAGCGTTGTTTCTCTCCTTTAGTTCTCCATGTACTCTTAAGAGCCCCGGTCATTTTTGAGAACGGATCCGATTTCACCTCAACGTGGGGAAGCCGGCGAAAGGGGGAAAGGGGGGTCTCTCCCTTGCAAATTTTCTCCCCATTTCTTCCCGTCCCACAACACGTGGTTCGCGATTTTTCCTCATAACACAAATCACCATGAATAGTTACTTTCGGTTTGGCTAGCCGTTTAAAACACTATTTTGAAGTTTTGGAGAATCTATATCATTCATTCTAGACTTAAAGGCAGTCGGAAAGGTAAAATTCGATTTTTTTGCCAATTTGATATTTTTACATTTTCAAATAGTACAGATTTTAACCTTTCTAAAAATACCCTACTTTAACCTCTAGGGTAATTAGAAGCCCTAAAAACCTATTTTTAAATAATCGTTGAAACTGAGTCACGCCCATTTGACAAGCGAAAAAGTAAACCAAGTTTTTTGTTTTGGCTTAAAAGTTGAGCGTCTGGTATGAATCAAAACATTTATCTTTTATTGTATAAATTGAGCCTTTTATTAGTTTATTTCCTAACCCATTTGAAGCTTCACTGTATTTTTAACGGTCAAATCAATATTTGTTTACACTTTCAAAACTGCGTTGTTATTTTTGAACTCGCAAATATTCTTTAACATTATTATGCTTAAACTTTCAAAAAATTTGCTATAATATATCGATTTTACCATGCCTAGAGCATCAACTAAAGTATTTAAGAAACGAAGAGGAGTTTTTTATAAGGGAAGATGCAAAAAAACTAATGATGGTTGTGTAGAAAACAATTCTACTGTTCCAAAGAATTGTGCTGATGGTGCAAAGCTTTGTACTTATGAAACTGCACCATCTTCCAGTGAGAGAAAAATTGTAAACATGGATATTTCATATTCAAATGAGGCTTTTTCTGGTTTCAGAAATGTTATTGTGGACATTAACCTATTAGCTTGTGTGTTTTTTGATGCTGTAAAATGTATAAAGTGTGAAAAAACAGGACTCAGATTGCACCTCAGTGAAAGTAACTGTGGTGAAGCTGTGAAGTTTCACTTAAAATGTCCTTCTTGTAAATATAACTATACTTTTTTTTTAATTCAAAGAAATGCGATAGTTCTGAGAATTATGAACTCAATACCCGGCTAGTGTATGCTATGCGATGCATAGGTAAAGGTGCTGAGTCTGCTAGGATGTTTTGCGGTACCATGAATCTTCCCCCGCCACCCACAAATTCTCGAAGTACAACCACATTTTACTGCAGGCAACAAGAGAAACCTGTGAACACAGTATGGTTGAAGCTGTTCGGGAAGCAGTTGATGAAAATGATGGAAAAAGGGACCTTGCTGTTGCTGTTGATGGTAGCTGGCAGAAGCGTGGTTTTTCTTCGAAGAATGGCTTGGTGACAGTCACAAGTGTTGATACCAGCAAAGTTATAGATGTCGAAGTTTTTTCAAAACATTGTATTTGTCCGAACAAAACCAAGCATCTTCAAAATTGTAAAAGAAATTTTGAATGCTACAGCGGTAAGATGGAAGTAGCTGGAGCTCTATCCATTTTTCAGCGTTCCCAGTCTCTCTACAATGTTCGATACACAAAATATTTAGGAAATGGCGACTCTAAGGCTTTTACTTCTATTGTCGAGAACAATGTATATGGTGACCATTGCTCTGTCGAGAAATTAGAATGCATAGGTCATGTTATGAAAAGAATGGGGACACGTCTTCGACGCTTGAAAACTAAGATGAGAGGCCAAAAACTTTCTGACGGAAAGCCTTTATGCGGAAGAAATAGATTGACAGAGACAGAAATCGACCGTCTGCAAGCATATTATGGTCTAGCTATCTGCAGAAATTAGTCTAGCGTGAAGGACATGCAACAAGCCATATGGGCAATATTTTTACACAAGCTATCAACCGATGAAAAACCTCAGCATGGATTTTGTCCCTCTGATACAGATACGTGGTGTAAATTTAAAAGGCAGAATTGCTTGGGAGACTTATCATCACAAAAATAGTTTACCTGTGGATGTTGTGGAGGCCATGCGACCTGTTTTTAGGGATTTAGCTAATCCAGAATTGCTAAAAAAGTGTTTACATGGAGGTACGCAAAATCCTAACGAAAGTGTAAATAATGTAATATGGTCTCGTGTACTGAAGAAAACATTTGTACAATTAGAAGTTATGTCACTGGGTACATATGATGCAGTTTCCTCATTTAATATGGGGAATGTATCAAAACTAGAAATTTTGAGGAAACTGTGTATTGAGCCTGGTGAATACACGGTACAGGCGATGGAGTGCCTCGACAAACAGAGACTGTTACGAGCAAAATATTCTTGTTTACAAAAAACAAAGGAAGTTAGGAAGGAAAAAAGACTTAAAAGGAAGAAAGAAGATGATGAGCTACTAAAAAATGCTGATCATTTATAATATGGAGCTGGAATGTTTTAATTAAAAAGAATTATACTTTAAAATCAATTTTTCTCAAAATGTGAATTTTTGATGTTCTATGCTCCTTTTCTTAGAAACTACTGTTCACAGGTATGTAAATTTTTTATGATATATTTATAATGATGTCTAATATATACTGAAATGAGATTTTTGTAAAAAACGCAAAAATTTATTTTTTACAAATTTTTTTATGTGAAAAACGGGTTAACTTAAACTATGTTTGATAAAATATTTTATAAATTATGAAAAAATTCAAAATTAGCTAAAAGCTCATTTGAGTATAATGAGAAATGTGTATTTTAATTATATGAAAAATTTCAAGCATGTACATATAACAGATTTTGAGAAAATGTACCTCGAAAACAGCCAATTTAACATTGTCGGTATAGAGGTTTCCGACTGTTCTTAATTCTAACCTTTTTTCGCATTGTTGGTCGCCTTCTAATAACACCAAATAGTTGGATAAAAGGCAGTTTCTGAGTAGGTGTTTCTACTCCTCGCTGAATTTGCGAATATTTACGCCAATGATGTTGCACAAATATAACGTTGCCTGAGGCCTTTAAATTCTGGTTAAAACATACACTTTCGGTTTTACTTCTTCAATTTCATCATCATCTAAATTCACTGGCTCTTTACTAAGTATCACTGGATTAATTTCCTCTTTAGCTGTCTCCTTTATCACATCGACTGATCTTTCTTCTTTTTCTTCACACATCTCATCGGCAGAAATCAGCAGTGCTCTAGGTAAACCCTCTTCTTCCGGAACAGGGACAGGTTGTGCTACAGCTTCTGGACCCACACTAAACATTTTGGCTCGTTCACTTTCAAGAGGAAGAACTTTCTCGGTTGCTTGAGGTAACTTCATGTCTTCATCTGACTTTCTTGATCCCATTTCTTCTTTCAAGACCCTTCTTTCGCATGCACTAGCGTCAAACACTATTTGCTGTTTCGTTGTGAGATATTCGTTTTTTACTATCACTTGGTGAGGAAAATAAAGCGCTGGGTCATTCGTTGAAATAAAAGGATTTGTTACCTTCTCAATTATTCCCTCATCTAAATAATTCTTGAAACCCTTGCAATACTCAGAATACAACACCTTATCACTTTGCATTTTTCTCATAGGACTTCCGAGTCGTCTTTTCTCTATATTAAAATTACCACTCAACTCATCACTATCTCTTTTCCACGGGAGTTCTACCTCATATCTATCATTTTTAAAATGTACTCTCTGCTTAAACATTTCTAAGCTAACGTCCCCCTCACTATTACAATTCTCGTTTTTGACACCAATCGATTTTAACTCCCTAAAAGACTTTAATGTTGTGTTTAAATCACTATCTCTAATTAATCCATAGTGAATCTTACTATTCCTCACCTCATCTCCTACACTTCCTCTATCTACATATTCAAACACAGTATTTTGTAAAAGTAGTCGGGAATCTCCACAATAAATTGACCTGGTCTCAGTAATTCGTAAAATAATTCCGCGCCTAACAACACATTAATTTTACCAGGAATATTAAATTTTAATCGGCTAGTTTAATTTCACTTGGTTTATTTAATGAAACATTTATTATTTTAGACGGAGTCAAGTCAGTTGTCTCTTTTTTACAACTAATAAATTTAACTCTTTTTTGAAATTTAAATCATCATTACATATGAAGGTCGTAATACCCTCATTTATCCTCATTATTGATTCATTTAAACACGATACCAACAAATTAATTTTCTGATTTTTTAATTGCGATCTATCTGCCCAATCCTTAGAAATAAAATTTGATTGACTCCCCACATCTTAAAGTGCTCTTACCTCATGTAAGATGCCAAATCTATCCCTAAGGAAACACTGAACACTACTCAGTAAAACTGTTTTTGTTTTATTTTTTAAGAAACTCAATAACCCAGGTTCGAATCCTGGTCACGGCACCAGATGATGCGACGCTATTTTAAACTTAATAAATCTATTAAATCTTTGAACCCAGATTTCTAATTTCACATCGCATCATGACAATTACTTAAGTTAACTAAACTCATCTCACAATAAATTATACACTGATCGTATAGTTTTTAAACATAATTAAATTTATTTTTTAAGCACAGTATTTGGAAATTTACTTCATTACAAAATCAAAATTTAAAGAGGGAAAGACCAGGGTAGGAGAATGGACATGGTTGACGCCCGGAGTCTCCGCGGAGTTCTTTCTTTCAATGTTCTCTAGCTCTGGGATCGGCTCTGTCTCTCAAAATCGGGGTGCATCCCGTTTTATTTTCCGACTTTTTCACACCAAAATCCTAGAGCGGACTCTTTGTCTTGTCCACTTAATTGCCTCTGATTGGTCCAGAAACCAGTGCAGAGTTACATCGTTCCAAACCCCGAGGGTTTATTGAAATTTCGGGAGCGCGGGAAATTTGTTGACGCACCCCGCAATTTATGGGTCCAGTTACCCCCAGGCGCGGGAGCTTTTGGCACTCCCTTGTCGAAGGAATTCAAACATCCTCCCTTGTCGAAGGAACATTTTTAGTTTCAAATGCCTTTTCGATTGATTGAAAAAATAAATTATACGACTCTGCTCTTAGGTGTACCGGGATTGTTAATGTTTTAATACTTTTAATCAAGCTTTCATTATTACACTCGGTTGTAATTAATTGATTTTCATTTTGTAAAGGTACATTTTTGCCCAATTGATTATGTAATTTTGCTATTTCTAACTCCTTCTCTAACTGTGACAGTTTAATTTTTTCAATTTCTAGTCTATTTTCGTTTTCATTTCTTCTATCATTTATCTCCTCCAATACACAATCAACAATAGCCAGATACATTTCCTTATCATTTTATAAATCTCACTCTTCTGTATTAATTCTCTGAAATCTAGAACTTTAGCATTGTCTGGGACAACTAATTTCAACTCTTCTGCAATAGACTGCAATTCATCTTTTTTTAAATTTACCTATACTCATTTTCTTAAAGTAAAGTTATCTCAATCGGATCTACTCGAGGACAACTCGAGTTGGTGTCTTTCTGAGAATGAATCCCTTTCTGATCACGTGATGATAGAATTTGAGTTTTGTCTTTCCACTGTCCTGCGAGATACATCAAGTGCTCCTTTTGTAATATTTAATACAAAGAAAGCAAACTGGTGTCACTTTCGGAAATTTTGTCTCTCTCGTATGACTCATATATTTGATATTCTTAACAGTTGCACTAATAGTTCTTGCCTAAATACAGTCATGGAGGAACTTAGTTTTGTTATTCATCAGGCATGCTTGTACTCAATACCTATTAAGAAAACTAGCAAGCATAATGTGCCTTGGTGGTCTATCGAGATTGGTTGTGCGAGGAAGAGGCTTAATGCTTCTAGACGTAGATTTCAGCGTTGTAAAAATCCAACTGTTAGAGAATTGTATAAAAATAGTTATCTTGAATATAGAAAGGATTATAATCAAATGCTTATTAATGCAAAATCTGAGTCTTGGAAGAAATTTCTTTTGACCATTGATGCGCAAAATGTATGGAAGAAGGTTTATACGTATGGCGTTAAAAAAGAATTCATGAAAAAAATTGAAATAACTGGTATTAAGCTACCCACAGGAGAAACAACCACTTCTTTAGATGAGACAATTAATGCCGTGCTTCAGAAGTCATTCCCATCTGATTCAGAGGAAAAGGACAATATCTTTCAGAAAGACTATCGTCATGCCACGCGTACTGCTTACCCTTCCTTTTTTTATCCTTCTTTTTCCTATGATGAAGTTAATACAATGGTTTCTATGCTAAAGCTAAATAAATCACCTGGTTCGGATTCTATTTCAAATGAGATTATTAAACAGTTTCACTTAGCATTCCCCTCTTTTCTCCATAAGCTTTTTTAATGTTTGCCTCGGTTTAGGTATCTTTCCTCGGATTTGGAAGCTTGCCCAGGTGATTCTCATCCCCAAAGTTAATGAGTTTAGAGTTCCCCATTTGGATAACCTTAGGTGCATAAGCTTACTTCCGGCTCTTGGTAAATGGTTAGAGAAACTTTTTGTTAACAGGATTTCCTGGTATCTGCGCCGTGGAGACTTTCTCTCTAGTGATCAATACGGTTTTACTCCTCATAAGAGTACTGAAGATGCTCTTTTACGTTTAAATGAGATTGTTAAGAGAGGCAAAAAGAAACATTTACACTCAATCTTGATATCTCTTGATATAAAAGGTGCTTTTGACAATGCATGGTGACCTTGCATTCTGAATCGCCATAAGAAAGCTGAAATTCCGATAAATATTTTTTCACTTGTTGCTGACTTTTTAAATGACAGAGTGGCCAAAATGCAACTGGGTTCGACGTCTGCTATCCGCTTCCTTGAAAGGGGTTGCCCTCAAGGATCAGTGTCTGGACCTATTTTTTGGAATATCATTATAAATGATCTCCTATCTAAACTTAATAATCTTGCCTGCTGTAAAATCATAGCTTTTGCTGATGACATTTTAGTTTGTTCCCAAGGTAGGGATATTTCTGAAACTTTCCTACACGCACAGGAAGCTTTGAACTTCGCTTCTGACTGGTCAAAAAGTTTTAAATTGGAATTTAATCCTGATAAAACCAGATTCATGGCTATTGAAAAACGAAACGTTTGCTATGAGGCATTTCAGCTATATCTCGATGGAACTCCCTTGACTATGGTAAAGCAAATGAAGTATCTTGGGGTTCTTCTTGATACTAAATTTTCTTGGAAGCAACACTTAAGTTACATATCAGAGAAATGTGACAAATTACAGCGTGGATTAAATCGGATTGCTCGCAACACGTTCGGAATAAATTTCAATGTACATTCTCTCATTTATAAGCAAGGAATCGAGCCTTTCATTTTGTATGGCTCTAGAGTTTGGGGCGAGGCACTTAAAAGAAAGATGAATTCTAAGTATCTGCGACGCATACAAAGAAGGATACTTTTACGGGTCCTATGTGGTTATCGCACAATAAGTTACGACTCAGTTTATGCTATTTCTGGCTTCCCTCCAATCGACATTACTATTCTTCATAATATTGCTTTTAGAGAAAATCTCTGCTTCTTCCATCTCTAATTATGATTGTATTCTATCTCCATTTTTTATCCCTCATCCTTCAGAGAGGAATGCCATCAATACTGTTCAATTTAGTGACAAGAGCACAGAAGATTTCCTGTTATTTGCTATACTGATGGCAGTAAAATTGATGGAAGAGTTGGTTTCGCATTTGTTGTGTTCAGGAGTGGTGTTGAATCCGAGAACTTTCAATTTAGAATTCGTGATGAATGCACAGTTTTTGTAGCTGAACTTTTATGTTTAAATTTCGCCGTTAAATGGATAACTGAGCAAAATAGTGTCATCTCAGAATACCTCATCTGTACTGACTCTCTTTCCTCCTTGGATTCTCTTAAATGTATTTCTTCATCTAACAATATAATCGTCGAGATCCAGAAGCAACTTAAAAGCCTAAGAGATAAAAACATCTCAATAGATTTTGCATTTGTTCGCGGACACACCGGCGTTCTTGAAATGAGCGAGCCGATTGGCTTGCAAAAAGCTGCAACCAAGCGCAAAATTGACATTGACGTTAATATTCCTAAATCGTTTTACAAGAAGATCACGAATGAAAAGAATGATGAAGTCTTGGAACCAAGAATATCTCATTTCTAGTAAGGGGAGCATAACAAAGAAATTTTTTCCCACCATTAATAAGAGACTATCATGTCATCATTTTTACACTAACTACAAATTAACCCAATTTCTCACTGGTCACGGTAATTTCAAAAGCTACCTGAACAAATTTAATTTAGCTCCTTCATCTTTCTGTGACTGTAATATTGGTGGCGAGGAAAATGTAGAACATGTGATCCTTCTGTGTTCCAAGTATGTCAGAGAGAGAAAGATCATAAGACTGGCGTTCAAGAGACTCAACATTAATTGGCCACCGAATTTTCACCAATTTCTTTCCACCAGAAGTGCTTTCAATAATTTCTGTAAATTTGTTGCAACTGTTTGTAATCCTTCTTAACTTCTTTTTTTTAATTGTTTATTTCCCTTGAATGTGTGTTTAATACTTACTTCTGTAAGCCCCGTGTGATACTTTGTGGTGCAAGGGGATTTTAAAATTGTTTTCAATAAAAAAAAATCACCAATGAAACAAATAAATCACAAAATATTTATCTAAACCACAAATCCAAGTTAACCCAACCTCAAATTAAAGTTATCTTAACCACAAATGAAACACTTATAAATCACAATAATTATCTCAAAACACAAAGTAAAGTTAACTTAGCCATGAAATCACAAAATAATTATCTAAACCACAATCAAAGTTATCTCTATCACAAATGAAACAAATAAATCACAAAATAATTATCTAAACCACAATGAAAGTTAACTCTATCCCAAATGAAACAAATAAATCACAAAATAATTATCTAAACCACAAATTAAAGTTAACTCAACCACAAATTGAGATCACCTATAAATCACAAAATAACTATCTCACTCTCAAATTAAAGTTATATTTCAACCACTTATAAACCACAAAATAATTATTCTCAAAAGACAAAATAAGAAAATTGAAGACTGACCTCTCACTAAGTGACAATATCAATTTTCTCTCCACTAAAAGGACGCCCCCTTTGTTTTCATTTGTACTCATTGCGTACATGACAATTCTTTATTTTCGGTCCCGGCCATTTCAGGCTTTGACGGACCATGAACGCGCACTCTCTCTAGTTCTCTGTTCATAATTTAAAATCTATAAAAGATTACACCACACATTAAATGGCTAGGACTAAGATAAAAAGAATTTTATTAGAGCGTTCTCCATACACTCTTGCTCTTAGTCTGTTTACGCATACACTGATCTACATACACTAGCGCCCTCTCACGACAAATATTTACTTGTTATGTGCGTCCAAAGAACTATGTGTTTAGCACTGAACAGCTTGGTTGGCAAGTCACCTGCCTTCGATGCGGGTGGATCCGAGTTCGAATCTCGCGAGAAACTTTTTTTTCATTCAATTCCTTTAATTATTTTTTAAAATTAAATAAACTTATTTACAAAAGGTTAATTAAATATTGAATGATATACTACGTAAATATTTTGCATTATATAAAGTAAAAAAATTAATGTAATTATATAAATATTTATATAATGTTTAATATATATAAATATATTTTTATATAAATAAATAATATTTATAATAAAATATGTAATAAATATATTAAATTATATTTTACAGAAAAATTGTTTACAAATAGTTTTATAATTTGAAATACAATATACTATAAATGAAGTATCATATATATAATATAAAATAATTTATAAAATATATTATTATTGAATTAACTATTTTATAATTATATGAAATACTTAATAAATCATTTTTAAATAAATGTATTTAATTTTTAAAAAATATTTAAACAATTTTAAAAAATGTATTTAAATAATTTTAATAGTTTTAATTAATAATAATTAATTATTTTTTAAATAATATTAATTTTAAATAATTTTAATAGTTTTAATAATAATAATTAATTAATTTTAAATAATATTAATTTTAAATAATTTTAATGAATAATTATTTTAATTACAAATATTTTTAAATAATTTTAATTAAAAATATTTTTAAATAATTTTAATTAAAAATATTTTTAAATAATTTTAATTATAATACTTTTAAATAATTTTAAATAATAATTAATTTTAATTAATAATAATTTTAAGTAATTTTAATTAATAATTAATTTTAAGTAATTTTTAATTTTTAATAATTTTAAGTGATTTTAATTAATAATTAATTATAAATAATACTTTTAACTAATAATTAATTTTAAATAATGAATTTATTTAATTATTTATTACTTTTTAAAACACAAAATAATTACATAAATATCATTTAATATTTAATAAACCTTTCATAAGTAATTTATTTAATTTTAAAAAATAATTAAAGGGATTGAAAGAAAAAAGTTTTTTCGCGTGGTTCGAACTTGGATCCAACCGCATAGAAGGTAGGCAGCTTGCCAACCGAGCCACTGAGCCGAAGACAGAAATTGAAACTTAATTGTATAAAAGCTAAACATGTATTTCGAACGCTGTTTTCTCCGAATTGACTGGCCATTCGGTGGAATTACATTAAGGGTTGAACACCCTAAAGGAGTACTACTATTACACCAAGTCTCGACCCGAAATAAATTTCCTTAGTCGAGCCCTCTCCTTGTTTTAGAATGGAAAATTTAAAATATTCAATAAAAAGAAAATGGTTTGATTTCCCTATCTAATAATTTCTTCTTTTTATAGGGGGGGGGTATAATTTAATTATTATTGTTGTACGTTGATATTTTTTCTAAATAGATAAAGACATTCAAAGGTCATTTAAAGAAAAAATTGAACGATTATAAGGATTACTTTTCATCCAAGATTGAGTAAAATATAATTTTCACCAATATGTTATGGAAAATATTTTATCTTATGTTATTTTTAAACTATTTTCGTATTATCACCCAAGGATTTAATTTAAAATAATAAAAAAATACGTCCATTTTTAGAATTGGAAGTTAATAATTACGAAGTCAAGAAAATGTTTTGCCGTCGAATCTAAGCCGCACACGATTTGCCGTAGCATCGACACTGGAAGAGTAGTACGGTTTAGACTTGAGTAAATACTGTAAATTTGGAACAACTTACTGATGTTAAATGTAGTTACTCAAGTGTAATTTTAAATGTTCTCAAATACGCTATTTATTGGTTTAATAAACTGCGAGACTCTTAAAGACAATTTTTAATTTATTCCAACTGTTAAACCTGAAAATAACATAAAAATATAATAATATTCTTCTTAACATACTCTACAAATGTAATTGTAACATAATTGTGTATATCAGTGCTTCTCAAACTTTCTATACTTACGACCTAATATTTTATCATAATTTTCATCGCGCCCCCTTTCCCACAACAACAATGTATTGAATTCAAAATACAATATTTTGACCCTAAGCCTATAATACGACTTAACCTCTTAAGTGCCACCGGCGTATATAAACGTCTCGCTCAGCTAAGGCGTTGACTGCTGCGAACGTATATATACGTCTTTCCGAAGTACGAATTTTTCTGTGCTCTGCCAACCATAATATTATTCCGAAGGCTTTAGAATGCAATAAAAGGGCCTTGACAGTGTTTGCGAAGGATTTACTTATTTCAGAGAATTTGCTTATTTATTCTTTTTTTCTGCCCCCACCACCACATACGTTCACCTACATGTTAAACCGTGACTTTAGGGAGCGAATCGCGTCATTTTTAATTGACATTTAAGGGATTAATTAAAAACCACACTAACTATCAAGATAAGTGTTACTTTTTGCACATAATTTTACATTTAACACGGTCATGGGGTCACTGATAATTATTAAGCTTATTCTTAACTTAGTATTGTTAAATTAATTATAAAATTCCTTCCGCAGTACTGACATTTTTATTAGTGTACTGACATATTTATATTAGGGTAATTGTGTATTTTTTTTATTATGTCAGAATGTATTTTGGTTGTTTACTTTCAGTAAATTAATATTTTTTAAAAAATAATCTTTAGTTTTCGACTTTTCAATATGCTCGCGGCCTCCTTTCAGGCTTATTACACCCCCTAGGGGGCGCACTCCCACAGTTTGAGAAACACTGGTGTATATGTTACCAATTGCAATACATTTCAGTTTAGCTTCTCGTTATCCGACAAATCGTGTAGTTAGTCATTTCCTTCTCTTTTATTCTCTTTAGAATTAATAAGGGCCTTTGAAATTAACACTCGTTACACAGATGAGCAGTTATAGAATTCCCTGGAACGATATATGCTCGACTAGAAGTCGCGAACTTGAACAATGTGATACTCTGGAAGGAAATTAAAAATTGGAATTATAAAAGATATATTGTTACGCAAGAATAATAAACTGCTTTTGTTTCAGTAACTTACGTATGCAATCGTCTCGTTCCATCCTAGTTATGCTGAAACGCAGTTCTTGAAAACTACTAAGGAAAATTCATTCTAGCGTGGTTAGCATTGTTCCTTGAAATTATTTGATTCTTACGTATAGAAAAGTTATTGTTATGATGGTAATATCTTCCCAAAGGGGGGAAGTTGATAGGGTGAAACTGAGAAAATAATTAGGTCTAATATGCTATAGTAAACAAGTAAAATAATTAAAAAAAATTAAGTAAATTCATACTTGGGCCAACAATGAAAATTTTATTTTAGTTAACTAAATTTAATTAATTAATTAATATTTGAAAGAATTGTTTAACATCAATCGCTACAAGTTTAAAAAAATATATTTGAAACCAAGAAAAAGTTTGTAGAAAAACTTACTGTCGCCGTCTGCAGGGCTAGCTCTAACTTCGTCAGAAATAACGTAGCATAAATTGAGTTGCCGGCATTGAGTTGATTAGACACCTTATGTTGTCCTGAGGCAGATGGGCCCACAAATCTTGAACAGCCAACTCTAAATCATGTACAGAGTGACACGATGGCATCTGCCATCTTAGCTGATCCCACACGTGCTCTACAGGGGACAAATCGGGGGAGCGGGCCGGTATGGAAGTGTCTGAAAATGACGTAGGAAGTCTTGAGCAACTCTTGCTGTATGCGGACGAGCATTATCTTGCTGTAAAACTGCCCCTGGGAGACCATTTAGGAAAGGTCCTACATGGGGTCGAAGAATATCATCAACGTAACGTTGGCTCGTTAAGGTTCCACGCATCACAATTAAAGTGGACCGGTTATCATAGGCTATGGCTCCCCAGACCATTACACCAGCTGTGCGGGCATTGTGACGTAGAACAGTGTGGGGGGATTGTACCGCTCACCAGGGCACCTCCACACCCGTACACGGTTATCATCTGTCCCCAAAACAAACCGGGATTTATCCCTAGACACAACCTTTTGCCAATCTGTGACATTCCACATTGATCTGGCTTGGCACCACTGTAGACGCAGTTGCCGATGTTCCGGTGTTAAAGGGAGTGCACGGAAAGGGCGCTTGGATTTAAGATTTGCTTCTGCAAGGTGTCTGGAAATTGTTTGTGGAACAATTGCTACTCCTACGTCTGCTCGTATCGTTGAACGAGTCACTGCGGGGTCCACAAGTGCTTGTCGCACTATCCTTCGATCCTCTCTCCTCGTGGTCGCTCCAGACCCGGTTTTTCCGCGAGTGGGTACCTTCTCGTGTCCACTGCTCTCAACAATTTCTAACGGCACACTCCGAACGATCCACCTGGCCAGCAACACGGCACGTCGACCAGCCTGCAGTTTTCATCCCGATGATCAGGCCTCTCTCAAACTCGCTTAACTGTGAGAAATGTCTTCTAGCACGTTTACCTGGCATGTTTCGCTTACCAAAGTCTTCCTACAATCGGCGGGTAATCATCACGTTTATGAATCTTCGAATTTGCGCTGGCTTATATAGCACCCTCTTCCTGATTGTAGCGCCACCCTCGGCATGTATGAGCATGCGTATTGGCACAAAGCATGAATCATTTGCATATCACACTACGCTGTACTTATTTGCTAAGTTTCGCGATTGTACTTAGCTTCCTTCTTGGGTCTCTATTTTCAATGTTCCTGAGTGTATATCTTTGGTATAGTAATTTGTGCAAATTCTTGTAACAGTTTTTTCTATGAATAAAATGTATATGAAACTACATGGAGATAATAAAGGGTATATTCATAAGAAAAAATAAAATAACATGATTTTCACGATTCTTAGAGACAGTATATAAAATTTATGATATAATTGGTCTTAATTTTTGTTATTCATGCAATGAAATGGAAAGAATAGTTATATATATAAATACAATATGTAAAGATATATTTAAAAAAATGTGCATGTAAATTACTGCTCAAAATTACTATAAGGACAATTCTTAACACAAAATACCATCGTGCGGGCCTTAGAATTTTCCTGAGTACTTTGTGTTTATTACAATAATAATAAATCAGCCATTTCAATAATAATAATTATAGTTTATATAAACAGAGTTCCTTTAGTTGGAATCGCCTAAATGTAAAAATTATTAATTTTAACAAATCCTATGCCTGTGATATTTTACAGAGAATAAACTTTTATGTATCAAATTTATATAAATACGTACATTTTTTAATTACTCCTAATCACTCATTTTTGAACGATTTTTTTTAAATTTTTAATTTGATAACATTGGATTTTTTTAAACTTTAATTAACTAGAACCAAAAAACAAGTAATAAGTTCAAATTACATAATTATCAGTTAGTTCGAAATCGCGTAAGCTAATAAAAAAGTTTCTAATATATAAACATTTTTAAAATTATTTTTTTCTCTTAACACACGAAATTCCTTTGATCTCAAAGTACGAAATAACTTTAAAAAAACAATAAAATAGAAATAAAAATAAATTCTTTTGAATTTTTCCCTTTTTATACAAAAAAGTACTACTAGATTCAAATTCATAAATGAATCTTTCCAACATTAAAGGGAGTATAGACTTAAAAATGCAGCTTGTATTTATGAAAAATTGGGAAAGCATTCTATACGTTTCATTTTTATTTTAACTTTCATCATATTTAAGGAAAAAATATTATATTTAATATATTAAATAAATGAAAAATGCATGACGTTATAAGATAATTAATCCAACAAATTTTCTCTTAAAAGTTATTCCCTTTCTTTAGACATTTAATATTTCTCCTACAAAAACAAAAGAATATATAAGAAAAATAAAATGCTGTTTTGCATTTTAATTAAAGTATTCATTTCACATTTGAAGCCTTAAAGTTAAGTAATTAGATATAAAGACTTTTTTTTTAATTTTGTTTCTGTAATTAACATGAAATATAACGAAGGTGAAAGAAAAAGGTAAAAATTATTAGAATAACCCAGGTTACAAATTTAAAAGAAATATAAAGCACCATTAATTGTAATTCCTTTATGAAAAAATAAAAATGAAAAGCCTCAATTTTAATAAGTCCTTAATTTTATATTTATCTATGTATATATTTCCTATTTACGAAAGAAATAAACTGTTAAAGATTTTTTTTATTTTTAGTTCTTATCTTATTCTCTGCGATGAATATTTAAATATTTCCACCCATATAATTACCTTAATTATACTTCATCTCTATAATTGTTGAATAATTCAACTAGGAAAGAAAAGAAGGCATTGTTAAAGATATATTTCTCTAAGCAAGCCTTTATCATTATTGTTGAAAAAGCGATATTAAAATATAGCTTTGGCTTTCTGGTTGAAATTTGACAATTTTCAATCTCGTTACTGTTCATGATAATTAAGATACTGAGTTATAATTGAGAATAAATAAATGGAATAGTTAATGAATCAAATATTACAAAATATTTCTTCTTTTAATAATTAGCGGAAATTTTTTGAACGAAGTAATTAAATTACTTTTTCTTTAAATAACTGTAAAACTGAAAAAGATAATAAAAATACATGACTGTTTTTGCTCATTTCGTTTTTTTAATTTGTGTTTATATTAAAGTTAAAGAAGTCTCTTTTAGGATGTCTATTCCTTAACTAATTCAATATCGAATAAAGTTGCTTCGGAGAGTTTAAAGTTTAGAAACAAGATTCGAAAAATATGTGCTATATCATTCTGTGTGTTATTTCTCTCTGAATTAAAGAAGTAATACAAGAAAAAAGAAATTTAAGTAAATTCCTACATTGGTGACGCCATCTGTTGCAGCTATCTGTAACTTCGCTAGAAATAACGCATAATAAATTTAAAATTAAAAAATATAATTTAATTAATGAATTAATTTTTGAAAAAACTGTATTAACATCAAGTGTTATTCACTACAAGTTTAAAAAAAAATATTTGAACTCGAGTCGATGAATAAGAAGTATTTATTAATGATCGAAAATTTGAACAAGATATTGATGGGGGGCCGCCTTTCCATAAGGATTACAACAGTAATTTGTATACAGACCCTGTTGTTGTTTACAAGCAGAGGAATTTCTGGGAGTGCCTCTCACCCCACCGAAAAAGGGTGACGCATTTCCCACGCCTGGAAGAAGGCAATGTACCCATAAATACATCATGGTATGGGATGTTTTTTGGGAATTTCCCGCGTTTGGGTGAGTTATGGACCGCGGGAAGATATCCCTCCGCTGACTTCAGACCAATCAGAAAAGCTGATTGTGTTTCGAGAAAGAATCCCCTCCAGAATACAGGGGTAAACCGCCGCGAAATATAAGCGCTTGCACGACGAATTTACTCTCTCTCTGACACAAATTTTATCACCGATTTTGGTCTGACGACCCTTTGACAAATTGCCGAGGTTGGAGACTCCCGAGATGGCACACCATGTTCTCTCTCTCTCAGATCCTAATTCAGTTAGTGATAATGTATATCTTTAGTAATTAACGTAATTTAAATGTTTTGTAAATAAATTAAGTGTAATTTAAAGAAGGCTTTTTAATTTAGTGTCCGTTTTATTTGTCTTTAATGATTAATGTCTAAATTTAAGCTATAGTGTGACGCCAAATGTTAATTTAGAACCTGGGTACTAAAGAACGGATAATAAGAATAAATTAAATTAACTTAAGTTAACCGGGCGTTGCATTAATATATATACATATATAATATATATATATATATATATATATATATATATATATATGGAGAGAGGGAATCAATAGCAGGAATCGAAAAGTTTACCAAAAAAATTGGGGTAAATACATATGTATCGGACAGTTTATAAGAATCCTTATATGTGTGACTCCAAGTTACATTGATTTAATAATTACAGTTCCTACTTTTAAAATGAGAAATACATTTAAAATGTTCTTTTGCCGACTAAAATCACGGGAAATAAAATGGTTTCACTGTAAAGAAACTAAACAGATTTTGTCAATACTTCAACTTAGCATGAAAGGAAGAATGTTGGGAAAATCTTATCAACAACAGAAAGGGGAAGAGATTTAAGCTCGTCCTATTTTTCAATAGAACTCGAAAAGTTTTCACTGCGAGTTTCCGTCAAAAGCTTTACTTGTTGCCTGGTTGAACAGAAAACAATTTGTTCTAGAATTTGTTTGATTCTTTAAAGTTTTCTATCTGCTAGGATTCCTCGTAATAATCTTTGCTAGTTTTGAATTCAATACAATGCTATTGAGGGACATTTGAATGTAATTACTACAAGGAATAATAAGATTTTTCCATGGTCCAAAGACACGATTTATAAATTCAAGGTATGTAAAGCACCTTTTTCTGATTCATAAAAAAACAAATGAACTTATTTATTTAAAATGAACAAAGTCATAATGGCATACTTTATTTTGTTTTTAAATGTTCGTAAAATTATTGTAAAAAAATAGAAACGTAGAACTCTTTATTTGATTGCTTAACTATTCTGAAGTATTAGTTTTTCTATAGGAAGGATAAAAATTATATTGAAGAAATTAAAATTTTAATGAAAATTAAATGCTGAAATATTTTATAAATAAAATGGGAAGCGTTTAAATTTTTGTGGGTTTTTTTCTCTCCCCTTCCCCCTGCACCTTATTTCATCCAAAAAAATTAATTTTCAAAAACATTAGAAAAAGGGTTCAATTTCGTTTTTTACTTTTTAATACGAGGGTTGGGGCATAAGTCATGGCAACTATTTTTTTTTTCTTATAGATATGTGAACGGATCGCAAACGTATATAATGTCGAGTCGAAGTTCTGCTGGGCTCAAGTGTAGTATAGGGGGAGACCACATTGGATCCGGCGATTTTTATCTAAATACCATGGTGAGATAATGAATTCATTCTGGCACAATTTTTAATTTGGTACCGAATAAAGTATCTTGGCGACCACTTTTAGTCACCAAAAAAAATGACTGCGCCAAGTGCCCCACCCCCACCCTTTACTACACTTTAACCGTTCTGCAGGCAGAAACAACATATGGCTTTGTGATAGCTGGTAGTAGCTCAGCAAGGGCTGTGAAATCAGTCAGTTGGCGAGTGTCGTGTGAAATGGAAGTAACCCGTGTTGAGCAGCGCGCTTACATCAAAATAGCCGCTCTCCGAGAGAGAAATGCGATGGATTGTCGCAGTGAATTAGTGGAGTCTCTTGGGAATAATGCCTTACCATACCGTACAGTAGCGCGGTGGGTAGTAAAGTTTCAGCCAGGACGTATGTTAACCTGTGATGAGCAACGTTCGGGACGATTCACACAAGGTGTGGCAAATGCTGAGGCTGATGGTATTCAGCGCCTCCTACATCGTTGACAGTATGTGGTGACAGTAGCAGGGGACTACATTGAAGGTCTTTAGGCCTAGGTTTGTCATGTCAACTTTATGTGTACTCTGAACAACTTTTGCATGGCTACTACTACTGCAGTGTACTACAACTTTTGCACTATGAAGGCCATATTACCCTGTATACTACCGTAATAAATTAGTGCAGTGCTTCTCAAACTTTCTATACTCGCGACCCAATTTTTAATCATAATTTTCATCGCACCCCCCTTACATACAATAATATTGTATTGAATTCAATAATAATATACTTTGATGTAAATCTACGATACAACTTTAATTATAAACGGTACAAATTATCAAGATAAGTATTAAATTTGTATATAATTTCATGACGTATGTGTGTAGAGTTGCTGGTAATTAATTATTAAACTTGTTTTTGACTTAGTACTGTTAAATTGATTGTGAAATATATGGTGCAGTACTGATACATTTATAAGTGTATTATATCAGTATAAATGTGTATTTTATTTTTTATTATGTCAGAATGTATTTTTTTTTTTGCTTCTTTTCAGTAAATTAATAATTTTTTTAAATAATATTTGTTTTCGACTTTTCGATATACTCGTCCCCCCTTGTACGGATTGAGAAACGCTGAATTAGTGTGTTACGATATTTCAGTGCTATTCATTATCTACACAGGTAGTCAACACCTTGTCCTTTCGTCTGTATACGTCACATTTTCCAACCGGACTGGTATCTTTAAGAAAAAAAATAATTGCCATGGCTTTTGCCCCAATCCTCGCATTATTAAGTAATTCTTAGCCATTTTAAACAATCCATTAATATATTTCCTTCAATTATATGTATAGAGAAATTTTCAAAATCATGATCGAAATTAGGAATAATTATTCATAATTTTAAGCCAATTATGAAATTGAATCCAGATTACTAGTAACCCATTAAAACAAAAAAAAATCAGGATTTTTTTTAGTCCATTTTTTAAAGTCATTTACTTTGAAAAAATTTCAAATTAAACATTCTTAAAATCTTTTTTAAGCCTTTGACAGAATAGAAGTTTTAGAAATGGGCACTCATTAATTGTGGATTTTGTTACTTTCGATAATGCTCAATTTTTTTCTGAGGATTATTGTATCAAACTATATTGATAGTGAAGCTATCGATCCCATCCTAGGTCCTGATATAAGTGCAATCGAAAACCTCGGGGAGGTACTGGAAAGGCATTTAAGGAGTCGAATAACCTCCGAACACATGTCAAAGAACTAGAAACATCACTTCTTAAAGCATGAAAAAGGTTTGAAATCACTGTAGAGACATGTCAGGAGGTTATTACATTAGTACCACGACAAGCTAATGCTTTATACAAAGCAAAAGGTGGAAATACCAAATATTAGATGAAAGGACAAGTCATTTGTCCAATATGTTTATACCCATTGTAAATTTATATTGATAGATTATGAAGGATTTTTAATTCTCTACTTTTTTAGGACTGATGTATCTTAAAATTTTACATATGATTTTTGTTTTAATTTTTACGTCATAGTTATATGCTTTCACTGGTGATATCAGCTTGTTAATCGAACAAATATGCTACTAAAAGTTTAATTTATTCTTTGTGTGGATTATTACTCGAATATAAATACTCTTTTATTTTGACTACTTTAGCTACTTTAATTAATGCACATTTTGTGCCACTTCAATTTGACCATAAAGGATTAGGATACCTTCTCTCTCTGATGTCATGTCTCTCACTCAGAAAAATTTCTACTGTCCTGTTATATGCAAGAAAAAAAATGAACTAGCTCTTGCGTGGCAGAAACGCCATCTACGGGCGAGAACCTGAAACAGTTTGTTTTAAAGTTTTTAAAATCATGGGATTTTTCGAAAAAATTTCAAGCAGGGCTCTATTTTGAATTTGTGTTTAAACAATAGAATAACTTACGTATTTCTAAAACTTTTGATGTTACTTAAGTTATATCAATAGCATTTTAATACTTACTACAATTTTTATCTTATTCTAAATAATTTAAAGTACCAATGCATCAATTTTTTTTTAATATTTTTAAATTTTTAATACTTTTTAATATTTTTATAAATTTTTACTTAATCGTTTTGAATTATAAAACTGTAAAATCATGTTTCCACAGCTGTTGTTCTCTGCTACATTTATCAATTGTTTTAGGTAATAAAAACGCAACACAATGAAATTATATTATTCACCTATTGTTTATGTTATATTCAATAATTGGGTGCTAAAATAGATTTCTAGGTAATATTTTGATACAACTACTTTAAAATCCCGAATAACGTCAAAAATTGACAAAAATATATTTTATGATTTAATTTGTAGGACAATTTATTAGGTTTATAAAAATACCAAATTTATCGTTTTATGTGTTATTTAGTACAAAAATTGCATTTATAAGATTTGATATCATTTCCAGCAATCACAATTATCAACATTAAAACACGTTTTTTTTTAGGAAAATTTGAGACGAGGACAGGGATTGCTGAAAAATTTATAATAAAGAAAATAATTTCAAGTTTTTGCATATTTGTGCAGTATTAAAATTGTTTTGGCTCATTTTTGTAAAGAATCACAACATTATTACAAAATTTACAATAACTTTTATAAATATAATAAGTGTTTTTAAGTGATATCATGCAATAACTAAGATACAAAATGCTCTATTTTTAGTAAAAATAGAATACAGTTCTAAATGATGGTTAAAATAGATAGTATCTATCTAAATAAATACAACAATAATAGGTCTATTTTTTGTAAAAATTTTAATACGTCTTATCATTTACATCATTTGAAAGGGGAATCGTAATGTGACACATAAATATAGGAAAATTAAAAATTTGCTCATAATCATTTTGTTTAGACCAGTCCGCGTTTGAGTAACCTTTTAAAATTTTCAGCAGTTTTTTCCCATTTTGATGTTAAAAAATAACTTTTTTTACAATTTCAACTTTTTTTTCATATAATACACGAAACAAATATAAAAACAACAATATAAATCTTCATATCTCAGTTTCATGATGAAAAATATTTCACGCATCCAGTCGAATATATATCATAAGATATTATTTATATAGATATATTTTTTAAAATAATCTAATTTCAAAAAAAATTCAAGAGCCTTTTCCTTTCATAATTAAGTCCTTAATTAACTATAAAGTTTTTACTTTGATTAATGAGGGAAATTCATGCAAAAATAATCATTAATTCCTCCTATTCAACTGCCCATTGTTTTGAAAAGAATGAAAATTTGAATAATAAAATAAGCTTCTTTGTTCTTGTTTTTCTTTCGCTCCTCAGAATTAAATTTATATATTCAACACTTTCAATGAAATGTTATCTTAGAACTGAATCAATTACATTTATTCTTCTTCTTTGTTCCGTGAAAAAGTATTTTGCTCCTAATTACTTTTAAATAATACTTTATAAAGTATTATTTAAAGTATTACAAAGTATTTTAATGCAGTATTTATTAACTTAAACTATTTAAAAATTATATTAAAACAAAAGTTATATTTTTCTAATTATATAAAAAAATTTAAGTATTTTATAGTTAAAAATGATGCTGTGAATAAAATTTATCAATATTATTAAGCTCATTTGGAGCATTCTTTTATTCAAACTAGTTCATATTTCAAAATTTTAAAAAATCTAATTTTTATGTTCCAGTTAAATATAAGCATGAAGCCCAATGGCTGAGTTGCTAGTGCATCACGCTACTGGTACGAGGTTCAAACCCCGGGTTGGAAAAGATTGACTCAGCCTTTCATCCCTTCAGTGGCTCCATAAATGGGTACCAAGATTGCTTGGGAACTTAACACTAGGGGTTTCGCGTCAGACTGACCACCTAACCGGAACATCTGCTCATGCACCTCAGGACCCAAGATCGTGTATACTGAGTTGGGCACAGTAGGCCTTGGCCATCATGATCTGTCGTGTCACTGAGTTAAGTTAAGTTAAATATAAGCATTGAATAATAGTGGCTATATTTCATTTCCTTATGAAATATTCACGAAATTGATTACATTATCATGCTTAGTATAAGTATCACAAAAATGATATGTAACTTTCAAATTAACTGTTTTAATCTTCATGATTTTATAAATGTCCTTTTGAATTAACTGATTAATTTTGTAAACGACCATTGAAAACATTTATCCAATAACGCCTGTGAACCCAACTCTTGGTAAGTGCAAGAAGAACATAATTTCAGATTATTTATTTGAGTACTAATTTTTACCACTTTATAGGAAGTTGAAAGCCTTAATAAACTTATATGATCAATTTGATACAATTTTAACCTAAAATACAGGGAATGTATATAGTAAATTCCTTTTTAAATTCATTCTATTCCTAAAAAATAAAAATAACAATAATGATCACAAATTTAATGCTGTCACTTAATTTCATAAGCCAAATGTGCACAAAATTCAAATTATACCATCTAAATTGATATTTCACCAACTTAAAGCGAAATTTAAATCAATTATTATTAATTCTACAATTTATAATAAAAGTAATTTAAAGGTCATTATGTTTACATATCTTTAAAAAAATTGCTACGACTGAATTTAATCCTAGTAAGGAGAATTTAAATTTTTAAACAGTAATTTCTTCCTCTATAAGTAAAACAATTATTTTTGGACTCATTCCTTACATGCTTTCCTTTTCACAATTTGTTTTTATGTAAAGAAAGTGCGCGAACAAGTACAATAGTCAGTATTTCTTAATCACAAATACAAAGAAAGCATTGCATGTCAAAGCACAAAATTTTTCGTTCCTCAGAAACTATTTTTGAATATAATGAGGTAGTGTATAAGACAAATCCCAGAAAGTATTTATCATTCAATTGTAGCATCTCATTAAAATGAGTATCGGTTTGGTTCAGAAACATTATTTATCTTTTCTAAACCGTTACGTAGTTTAAGCACCAAAGTTACATAAATAAAATCTAAATGCTTTAGAGGATACTTTCATCCAATACCTATCTAATATTATATTAAATCATTACTTCTAAGTCTAGTATCATAAAAATGGGAGTCAATTCTAGTTGCAGTGGCGACTAAAAAAACAAGAAATACCTTAAACCAAGGGATAGAATATATATATATATATATTATATGTTCGATGAAAATTCCCTAGTCAATAATGGCGATGGTTCTTCTGGGACCATATATTCTCAATACATCCTTATTTCTAATTTAAGTTCTTTGTCTTGAGGTAAAACTATTCTTTTTTGAGGAAAATCTAGCTTATTTTATTTGTATACTTATAGTTTATAGCTTTCTTTATTATAGCTTTAAGAATAAATCATTGAACACTATTATATCTTATGCCAAACTATTTCATTTTTGGTTGTTGGACGATGAATCCGATTTTTTAAAGATTTTCTACAACTTTTCAGTTCTATATTAAATCGTTTGGGGAGAATGGAGGAATTTCGAGTAATAATAATAAAACTGAGGATTGCAATACTCTTTTTCTAAACTCTAGGAACAATGGATACATTTAATAACTCAAATTTTCGATGATCATCTGAAATATTTTTTTATCAGAAGTGAATGTAAATCAAACCAAACTAGTTCCAAGGGGAAAGGGGGGAGTTACCTTCATGTACATACTCAGACAGAATTTGAAATAAAAATTTTTATAAGAGGAATTAAAGTCATGGGGATCCCAACCTCGTTGGGAAAAGGTCTATTTTATTAAAAGATTCAAACCACTTTGATATTAAAGACTGAATTCGTGTAATAATTCGCTTTTAAGGTATCCGACTACGTTCGGAACCGTGATTTTGCAAAAGCGTATAAATGGATAATATTTATGATATTTAGTGTCACTTAGATTAGAAAATGTATATAAAATTGTTTTAAGAATAGTATTACATTAAAAAATTATTTAAGTACACTATTTTGACAAAAAATGAACATAGAATGACCCCTTTTCAAAATATTCTCCTTTTGTGAAAAATGCTTCTATTATAATAATATATTGCCTGTATGTAGCTCAGACCTCTGTGCAGAAGATCAACTAGAATTTTTGAAATATATAACTTAGAAGTGGGTTTATCCATGTTTTACGACATCAGAGGGGAGAAATTTTAAGAAATAAACGCCGATAATTATTTTAAATGATTGTCACTCTGAAAATAATGTGAATTTTTAAAAATCATAGTTGAGCCTCCGTTTATTACAGGCAAAATATTATTATAATGGAAGCATTTTTCACAAAAGAACATTTAGAAAAAGGTTATTCTAAGTTAATTTTTTGCCAAAATGTTGTATTTAAATAGATTTTTTTTTGTCAAAATGTCCTTCAAACAATTTTATACATGTATTCTAATCTAAGTGACACTAAATATCATGAAAAATTATCCATTTATGTGCCTTTTTTTAAATCACGGTTCAGAACGTAGTCGAATACCTTAAATGCGTGGATTCATTTTCTGAATATGATACAAAACGCGTGCAACTTGATATGGACTTCATTCGTGTTAGTATAGACACACTAATATATATTTTGAAATAATTAAATTGCAGTGCTATTCATTTCCTAATAAATGATGAAATTCTAGAAAACTTTAATCCGTTGATGCAGATTAAATTTTTAAAAATGTTCATTTGAATAAATTGTGTAATTTTCGTCTATACTTCTAACAACGTATCGCAAGTTTAGCTAAAACTCTAACCTTATTTACTCTAAAAATATTTCTGAAATTTTACTTTGACGCTTGGTAATTCTATTATCATTACCAGGTTAGTTCCCTCAATATATACCTTGACAAAACTACCATGACGTGTTGTATCTTCATGTATCTGTATTGATTCTCTCTGAAGGCAGCCTTTACATTTTTCTTATTTTCAATCCTTCCTTCCTAAGTGACTCGACAGCCCAGGGAGGGCCTTGGTCTTCTCAAGAAGCCTTCTTTCTGCTAGTGTTCTCCAATTTTTAGTTCTCAAAACTAGGGGATATTTTTCTAGGCTACCAATCCATCCAAGATTTGTCCTGCCCTTTCTTTGTGTGCCAATTGGTTGAGCATTGAAGACTTTTTAGAGGCGCGGCTTCGTTCTTTCTAACTAAATGACCTGCCTATTTGATTCGTTATATTTTGATCAAGTTAACATTGTAAGATTCATTATATGATAGATAGAGCTCAGAATTTGATTTCCTTAGCCACGTTCTATTTTCCTGAATTCCAAAAATAAATCTTAAAATCTTCCCTTCGTAGATACTTTTATCATGTTCTCATCCGTTCGAGACATGGACCAAGTTTATATTTATTCATGCAGTCTAAATAATACACACACACAATTTTTATAATCATTTAAAACAATGATAACAAGGAAGTTTTCATGGATTCAAAGATCTAGATAACACTCCATGTTAGAATTCCATCTCCAAGAAAAATACATTTTGTCTGTGTTATTGTCATAAAATTGTATTATTTTATAAATAGGTTTTTTTTTTTTTTTTGTGCTAACAAGCAGTTTCTTTTATGTTTTTGTTCTTCTGCCTGTCTACTTTATGGTAAATTTTAGAAAATAATTCTATAATAATGCAAATTTTCTGCATATATATTTAATGAGACATTAAAAGGGTCACTCAAATTAAAATGGCATTGTTGCAATAACTCTAAAGTTTCAAGAGAAAGATGACTGTGCATGCTCTACAGAATGGCGCAGAGTGCTGGGAATGCATGCGATATCGTCAGATCCCGCCAGATACGTGTGTAAAAGCGTGGGAGCATGTTAAAAGGCATCGCTCGCATCATGCATGCCTCCCAACGATACGACTGTCAATGCTGCCACGTACTGTGCCCCATTGCATGAACTGAGAAAGAAAATCAAGAACCGCTGACGTTGCACGCTGTCCGGTGGGGTTATCATCTTGCATGATAATGCTTGTCCTTATGTGACTGTGGCGTGCCAAACATTGTTACGGCAATTCTGCTGAGAAGTTCTCAAACATCCCCCTTACGGCCCGGATCTCTCGCCGTGGGAATACCACATCTCCGGTCCATTCCAGAAAGCTCTGAAGGAATTTCCCGAAGGCAATGAGGTCCAAACTGCTGTTGAAAATTGGTTCCACTGCCAAAACCGGAGCTGCTTCCCCCAGATTTTATTTATCTATCATGTCATGATACATAGAATCTGGGTATCTATCATATCGTGATACACAGAATCTGGGTATCTATCATGTCATGATACACAGAATCTGGGTATCTATCATGTCGTGTTACATAGAATCTGGGTATCTATCATGTCGTGATACACAGAATCTGGGTATCTATCATGTCGTGCTACATAGAATCTGGGTATCTATCATGTCGTGATACATAGAATCTGGGTATCTATCATGTCGTGAACCGCTAGGACACTTGTTTCAACCTACAAGGTACTTTGTCTATATATAGCCTATCTGTTAAGTCTCTGTATTACTTCTTACCTTCGCATACTAATTTATATTAATAGCATTAAACTGTGGAGGATATCCGGAGAACATAATCCATGACCTATTGTTTCGAAGCTAAGTAACATACCACTAGACAAAAGTGATCACCTAGGTTCGGAGGCTGTTACTGGCTTAAGAAGATACCCCTGCATTACTCCTCCACCAGTGAGTCGGTGGATAGGTGAACGAACGAGATATTTCTTATGGCGAGCGTGTGAGTTGTTGCTGTTGATTGGTGGTGCTGCGTCAGATGAGTCTGACGACTTTGGTTGCTGCGTCAAGTGGGTCTGACAATTTTTGGTTGCTCTTTTTGCGGATAGATGGCACCACGATAGATCAAAAAGTTTTTGCCTTTTTCCTTTCAGCCAAAGTCACCAACGTGAAGGATAGAACTCAGTACCTATGTACCCGCAGCCGGATAACATATTACTAAACAAAAGTGATGACGTCTGTCCGGAGGCTGTTACTGACTGAAGAAGATACCGCTCAAAAACCATTTATCAAACTGACTGTAGTGCAACTTTAATATGGGCGACCTTTATAATAAGGGAATCGGGGAAAACATCTCTGATTTTCTTTTATATCAACTCTCAGCAACGTTTTTTTAATATTACAAATCACTCATCACTTTAAACATTCTTTTAAAAGTGAGCATTATCATTTTCTCTTACATGGGTATGCATTATAAAATCAATAACTCATATTGCACATATGTTTTATTTGAAAATTATATTGATAACGACACATTTTATACATTCTTTTATACAATTTTTCGCATTATTTACTTTTGATATCCAAGGCTGGGATTGACATAAAAATAAAATAACACATTTATGCTTTTAAAGTTTTCAAATTTTTTTCAGTATTCCAAAACCTTTTAAAGACATATTTAGGGGTTTAGTTTGATATATTTTATGACCCAAAAGTTATCTATTCGTGAATATCTTCCCAATAGTCAATTCTATATATCATATTACCATCCTTGGAGTATTGCACAGCAAATAAAAAACTGTTCGTGTTCCGTTTTTGTAACTGCATTAGCAAATACATTTAGGAACAACGAAAAGGTTTTGATTTTTGGCTCATACATTTCGATTTTATAATAAAAAAGAAACATCAGACGAAGGAACTTGAAACTGTTTTACGTTATTTTTAATATATTGTTTGAAACATACAAACTTTATGTGCTATTTTCATGCAATGTATATCGCAGCATTTGTTAATAGACACGAACTTGTAGGGAGGAGGGGGGGATTTTAAATAAGCTGCTTTATATTTTCCCTGTTATATCTGAGTGAATATTTTTTTTTCTAAGTAGAAATTGTCGCTTTAAAGGGGAGGAATACGTTAAAAAGTTTTCATTTTTTTCAATAAATTTCTTGCAATGCTCTATAACATTTCAAGTTTTTAACTTCAAGAATATAAATATTCGTTTAGCATGACATTAAAATTACGCATTTTTGCCTTTAAAATTATCTTTGGAAAAACTCTAACAAATTTAATTCAGGTTTTTATAACTGTTAAATCTTATTATATCCAAATTGTCTATGCTTGATACGTTTAGTTCCTCTGTATCAAGGCTAATAGAAATGGACACATATTGAGATGGTGGGTTCAGGGATGCTGACTTAGTCTTGAGGCCTGAAAATATAAACAGTTTTCAAATAGATATAATTCTTTGAAATTAAAGTTAAATAATTCGAATTTCTTACACATTATAAAAGAATGAGATCTCAAAAAAGTGTAAAATGTTTAGTATGTTGTCATAATTTTAAAAATTATAAACATATGAAAATAAGGAGCATCTCTGTAAAAAATATTAATTAAGTTTTACGTTGCGTATGATATTTTCTAAAATAGTAGATCTAATTGCTATATCAATAAGTTGATTTATAAAGTTAAAAGTATCCTTGTTGCACTGTAGCTATTTTTATATAAATAGAATAATATATAAATTATATATTTTTTAAAAAAAAATACATTTTCAATTTTTTTTTAAAAAAATTTAAATATTTTTTCAAATATTTTGAAATACAAAAGATATACACTGAAGAGCCAAAAAAAACTGGTACATCTGCCTAATATCGTGTAGGGCCCCCACGAGCACGCAGAAGTGCCGCAACACCACGTGGTATGAATTCGATTCATGTCTGAAGTAGTGATGGAGGTAAATGTCACCTAGAATCCTGCAGGGCTGTCCATAAATCAGTCGGAGTAAGAGGGGTGGAGATTTCTTCTCAACAGCACGTTGTAAGGCATGCCACACATGTTCAATAATGTTCATTTCTGGGGATTTTGGTGGCCAGCGGAAGTGTCTAAATTCAGAAGAGTGCTCTTGGAGCCACTCTGTAGCATTTCTAGACGTGTGGGGTGTCGCATTGTCCTGCTGACAATCCCCAAAATCCGTCGGAATGTCCAATGGACATGAATGAGCGCAGGTGATCTGACAGAATGCTTACGTACCTGTCACCTGTCAGAGTCGTGTCTAGACGTATCAGGGGTCCCATATCACGCCAACTGCACACGCCCCATACCATCACAGAGCCTCCACCAGCTATAGTCTCCTGTTGTCATGGATTCATGAGGTTATCGCCATACCCGTACACGTCCATCAGCTCGATTCAATTGGTAGCGAGACTCATCAGACCAGGCAACGTGTTTCCAGTCATCAACAGTCCAATGTCGGTGTTGACGGGCCCAAACGAGGCGTAAAGCTTTGTGTCGTGCTTTCAACAAGGTTACACGAGTGAGCCTTTGACTTCGAAAGACCATATTGATGATGTGTCATCCGGAAGGGTTGCACGTCTGTCATGCTTAATGATTCTCATTACTCGTCGTTGGTACCGTTCTTTCATTATCCTTTTCCGGCAGCAGTGATGTTGTAGATTTGATGTTTTACCGGATTCCCGATATTCAGGGTACACTCGTGAAATGGTCGTACGTGAAAATCCAAATTCCATCACTACCTCGGCGATGCTATGCCCCATCTCTCTTGCGTCGACTATAACACCATGTTCAAAATCACTTAAATCTTGATAACCTGCCATTATAGCATTAGTAACCTATCTAAAAATTGTGTCAGACACTCATTGTCTTATATAGGCTTTGCCAACCGCAGCGCCGTACTCTGATTTGTTTCATATCTCTTTATTTGCATACGCAGGCCTGTACCAGTGGGTTTTTTTTCTCTTTAGTGTATAAGGCTATAAAATTAGGTAGGTTTTAAAGAGTATGATACATCTTATATAATTCTATAAAGTTTTATGTATCAAAGGTTACTGTTTTAGAAAGTATCACGCACAACGAAAAAATTACTTAATGTTTATTACAAAAATGTTTCTTATTTTCATATGCTTATAATTTTTTTAAATTATGATTATATTTTAAATATTTTGTACTTTTTGAAACCTCATTCCTTTTTTAATAATGTGCAAAAGATTCGAATTATTTAATTGTAATTTAAAAGAATTACATCTATTTAAAAATTGTTTATATTTTCAGCCCTCGAAACAAAATTAACCCTCTGAGACCCTTTTTAAGCTTTATCTACTATCCCTACTTTATTTTGAAGCTAATATTAAAAGATATATTTTTCTGTTCCTTTTTTTTCTTAGCTTTTCTTAAAAGAAATAAAAAATCTTTTTCCGCATTGCTTTAAATTCGCTTCATATGAAATACTTCAACGATAAAAAAAAAAGTAATGTCTTCCATTCTTAAAACAGATTTTAAACAATATTGACACTTTTATTTGTACCATGATTAATAATATATCGGCATTATGCACCGATATAAGTCATAAACTATGTCCAACAAATATTTGAGGCAATGAGCTTTCCTAGAGATAAAATCATGGTCCACATGTGGCAGATGCTAAGGCACAAAAAACGACCTCGTGCTGACTTTCCACTTTTAAAAGGTTTAGCTACATGATGAAAAAAGCAGCTGATTTATCATATTTCGATAAAAGTCTAATTGTTAAGTCTTGGTGCCTGGGGACTTTGATTTCAGAAGAAGAAAAAAACGTCTTTGGTGAACATCTGACGTACAACTGGTGTAATTAATCTCAAGTGGTGTATGGGTGGTGAAAACCAGTCAAAGGACAGCGGTTTGTTGGCTCAGCACATTGAATCCAAAGGAAGGCGAAGACTGTTACATAATCTTCGCCATGATCAAAGAGCTACAATACCAGACAGTCAGTAGCGCACACAGGAATTTTTCAAGGGGGGTCCGGGGTCGAAAGTTCACCATTCTTGTGCCATGATCCTTTTGATTTTGTCGATTTTCGGGAACAAAACACAGTAAAAAACTAATTATTGAATGAATAATTAGCATTAATTAATAAAATTAATCATTAATGACAAATACTTAATTAAATTTTACGCGTACTATATACTAAAAATTATAATCAATCGGAAAAAAATCAAGGGCTTTGGGGGGTCCAGACCCCAGGATCCCCCCCTTGTGTGCACCAATGCAGACAGTGTGTCTCAACACACAGTGCAATTGCGTCCCCCTTCATCGACGTTGTCAACCGCGCCTGCAATAAATCAATATGAGACATCAGCATTGGAAAATAGAAGAATGAAAGAAATCAGGTTTTCTGGTCAATTGCAATGATGGGCTAGTGCAAATACGCTGATTTTCAATGGGAACCCTTGCCTTCAGTTTCACAGCTGGCTGAATAGAAGGTGGTGAATTAGGTATTATTGAATGGGCAATGTTTTCAAGGGTTGCATTAAGAACCATAATCCCCATGGAGCAGTACTTTACGTCTTTGCGCTACATAAACACCATTTCAGACTAGGTACACACCTTCACCCCGACTCCCTTTCATGGCAATAGTGCTCTGTTAGTGATAGCATTCACACATCAACAAGATAATGAACCATGCCATAAAGACTTAATGATCAACAAGTAGTTTAATGAACATTGTTGAGAGTTTTAAGTGATGTTTTGGCCTCTGAACTCATCAGACATGAATCCAATTGAATATATGTGATTCCAACTAAAAACCCAAATTCGTGTTTGATATCATATACCCCAGTCTCTCTATTACCACTACCCATCATTGCATTGAAGAATGAAATGAAAAATTGCTTATGATTCTCACACTGTATTAAAACAATCTATCTGAACAACACAATCAAAATAAAGTTCAATTTAGAAAATAATAACTTTTTATAAATGATTGCAAAATATACTGCAAAAAACCATGTATGGATTAAGTTTTCATGACTTTTACAATATTCAAAGTTTATCGCCTAATCCATCTATGCATTATTGCTTGATTATGTTATTTAGTTTACCGTTGTCCAATTGTTTTTCTTCTTCTTTTAAAGGAACGTTTAATTTATAGTTAGCTTTCATATTTAAATGCTTTTAAATATTTAAATCTTTCAGACTTAACCATCTCAAACTAAAATTGTTTTTTAGTCAGTTTTACATTGATCCTTGAATACTTAAGTAAACAATTTGCGAAACACGCTTGCAATTGCTTAAATTCAATCTTTCCTATTGAAAACTGATTTAAGAGTTAGAATTCATTCATGAGTTCTTACGTAAAGCATTTAAAATTCGTGAATTTGTTTCCTCCAACCGGCTGTATCTTTCTCGTTTGAAAATTTGTGCTTGAAAGCGATTTTTGTAGCAAAAGCGAAGTGATTGGTTTCTATTGTTTCTGAGACCTACTAGTTTATTTAATATTTTATCAAAGAATTTTTTAAAAATATAAAGCAGCGTTAAGTTTTTGTATAAAGAAATTAATTTATAATAATTAAAATTCAGGTAAATAGGTTTTACAATCAAATTCGAAAAATTCTTTTTTAAAAAATTCCTAACCAATATCTTAGATAAAATAATGAATAACTTAAATATAAAACAAGATTTCTCTCTTTTACGTAACGTTATGAAAAATACTATCACTATAGAACTGTGTTATTAATTCACCATAAATGCAGACATATTTAGATAGTGAGAAATCCACACACAAAAAAAAAATAAAGTCTTTCCAAAATTTATTGAGTTTTTGAATATATTAAATTTACAAACGTTTAAGGGCAGTATAGAGACTGTAATTCATAAGGTTTCTGCAATCAGTCATATAAAACTCTTCCAGCATCGGAATAACAAGTGATAAATTAGTTTTCTAACACTTCAAAAGAATTTTTCTTAAAATAGAATGTAGTTTCCAGATACCTTGTAGAAGGTTTATATAAAATTCAAGATCAAGTATCAAAAAATGTTGTATTATATATTAGTGGTATAGATCACTATCTGCTTATCATACATTTACATATTATTTGCTTACAGTGGCGCACACAGGAATTTTTCAGGGGGCGGGGATCAAAAGTTCACCATTCTTGTATCATGTTCCTTTTGATTTTGTCGATTTTCGGGAACAAAACACAGTAAAAAACTAATTTTTGAATAAATAATTAGCATTAATTAATAAAATTAATCATTAATAACAAGTAATTTAAATTTTACGTACTATATACTTAGAATTATAATCAATCTGAAAAAAAATCAAGGGCTTTGGGGGGGTCCGGACCCCAGGACCCCCTTGTGTGTGTCACTGTTAGCTTATGACAAACGAAAGTGAATGACTGTCGCTTTTCAAGAAAAAGCTACATTTTGAGCATTAATACTATGATTTGATAGCAGAAAATTATGTACCAGGTGTCCATAATTAAACTGGAAATTTGCGAGATGTCTGTAGCAAAAACTATGCAGCAGAATTACATGAAAATCGGGTAATGGCAGAAAGAAATTATGGGAATTTTATTGAGGAAAAAAACAATGAGTTTCAATAACCACCACTAGATGACGTTGTGCAATGTAAACTATTGGCATATACAAATGTCGTAACCATAATAATCCGGAGTATGGGCAGCAACCCGCAGGATATCTGCTGCTAACCCTTTAATGGGCACACAGCTAAAATACAATTTTCTGGGATTAAGTGCTTAATAAATGTAATGTTCTCATCCTGTATAAACATTATTTAATCTCAAAAAAGAATATCTGATCAGGGGGTTTTTTTCTGGGTGGTTCTAGACGTTATAGCCACCGCGCACTTAAGTCATTTAACTTACTTTTCAGGACAGAAATAATGAATCAGATTACACTAAACCTTTTATGAAAAATTAACATTTTTGCTAATAACTATTTCAATAACAATTAAATACAAAGTACAATTGTACTAAAATAATAATAGAATAATTGTACATTATACAATACTTACTAAAATATACATTGAAATTGGTATATATCCACATTTTATATTTTATTTAATTTTAATATAAAAATACAGTAATATTTTTGAGGATTTAAATTATTTATTTCACAAATTTGATGAGCTATTTATACTGTGGAATTTTTCAAGAAAAGTAGGACCATCTTCTTTTTTGACGGCACAGTGGTACGTTGCAGGACCGACACAGCCATCCAGAGCAATGAACGTCTTTTCTAATATTGTAAAGAGAGCATCTCCTGTACAGATCACTACCTGTTTTGACTCTCTCAAGCGGAGGAAGAGCGAAAACTTCGATGTCATTTTTTTCTGTTCTATGTCGGCAGTGGATAGAGCCTCTAGCTAAATATTAAAAGCTTTTCAAAAACCTAAATAAAACCTTTTTTTTCCATAGCACATTCGCTTAATTCATTAAGATGAGAGAAAAGTATACTTAAGACTTGTCGAAATTTTTTTCACAGATCAGAAATTTTATTTATAGTAATCAAAATACAATTTTGTAAATTTACACCGAGAAAAACTGTTTTTAACTACCCATCGGAGGACATGAAATGCAAAAAAGTGTATCGTGCTGCCATATGTATTGATTTTTACGCATTTTAGCTTCAATTAACGCATGTGGATAGACTCATTTTGTATCTCATATCACTGTGATACTTATGCTGTGATATCTCATTTTTGTAGATATCACAGTGGAAGGGAGCCCATTGTAAAACAATATTCATTATAAAGGTCAAAAACCATCCAAGATTCTCTATATAATTTTTAATTCTAAAATAGTCTGAAAAATCGAGAGATGTTACACCTTGTATAGCAGAAATGGAGTCAGAAAATATGTAACAACATTCTCAAAAGCCACCTTTCTTGACAATAATTGCTCAGTAGTCGTTCTAATAACTTCCACTTCACCATCAAATGGAGTTGTGTTTGAACCAAGGTTTCGATAAAATTCAAATAGTTCTGAAGAAATCCCAGGGCTTGTCCATCCATCCTGATCCAATCGTGATCCATCAGTATAAACATAAAGCCAATCACTCTGCGGATGGCTGATATTAATAGTGTCCAAAGCTACAGCTTTTAAAATTGTATAAGCAAATGCTTTCTTTCTTCAGCAATTTCAGCATGTTCAGCGTCAGCTGCATCAGCAATTTCAGCATTTTCAGCATCAGATGCATCAGTAATTTCAGCATGTTCAGCATCAGATGCATCAGCAATTTCGGCATGTTCAGCATCAGATGCATCAGCAATTTTAGAATGTTCAGCATCAAATGCATCAGCAATTTCAGCATGTTCAGCATCAGATGCATCAGCAATTTCGGCATCAGATACATCAGCAATTTCAGCATTTTCAGCATCAGATGCATCAGCAATTTCAGCATGTTCAGCATCAGATGCATCAGCAATTTCGGCATGTTGACTTTACCAAAAAAGGCATTCTTAGTGAAGGTGTACTTTAAAAATAGAGAATCTGTTATGCAGCTCTACTATCCTATCGCTATAAGAAGAATATTAAAATTTTCTTGTTAAGGATCACATGTTGAGCCGCCACTTCCATCATGCTCCCAGGTAACCAGGCTTCAATCCATCCAATTATTGGTTGTGGGATTACCCGATTCTTCCATCTTCTGTCACTTGGTGTAGGTCCTTTTGCTTCCTGTTATCCAGCTTGTCGTGACGAATTTGT